>JAMZEH010000064.1:15492500-15634340 GCA_024699665.1 Ostrea denselamellosa | reverse complement strand
CTACACATACAGATAACAAAACATTTTCTACATCAGCTGAAGAAGTGGGAAAGCCACAAACTGCTTTTGAAGACGAAAAAGATGCAAAAGAAGATTTACAACCAGAACCCAAAAAGTCAAAAGATGATGAATTGGCAGAAAACCAGGCAGAAATATGGGAACCATCAGGTCGTGAAAAATCAGAACTGTCAACCACCACCACTACTACTACAGACTCGTACAATTCATCAGACACAAGCCAGACCAACAGTGACCAGTCAAGGCTTAAAGAAAAGTTGTCAGCCCATGGGAGTGTCGATGATGCCACTGTTGGTGCCACTGCAATGCCAATGGATGAAAGCTATGAACCAAGTGTGTATCATATAAAATGGAATACTTTTAACTCACGTGAGGTGCCCATTATAACCCAGAATGAAAATGGACCCTGTCCTCTGCTAGCTGTCATGAACATCTTGTTACTAAAAGGCAAAGTCATGTTAGAGCCAGGTGTAGAGGTTATCACTCCAGAGCAAATTATGACATACTTAGGAGATAGCATTCTACAAAATGCACCCCAGGTAAGTCACTGATATTACATGAATCAGTGAAATCTAAAGAAAAATGGTTAAAGCAGAGATTGTTACCAGCAGTGAAATAATCTCCCTGACATTTAAGGGACTGATTCACTATTTCCCCCCAGATTTTGTTTTTCACTTTTGATGATCAAAATTTACTGTCTGTTTAAATGATGTTATAAAAATTTAAGGTTATAGATCATGACAGAAGCTTATTATAGAGAGTTTATTATTTGTTATATGTAAACAAAGGTCAAGGTATATTATTGTTTACAAAGTTTTGAAATTGCATGATTATCGTGTAAGTTTATGTTATATACCACATTTCAAGTTTTCTTTAGGTAAAATGTGCCATTTAAAAGTTAGACAAATTAGGATGATTTAAATTACAAAATTAACATTTTACTAGTTTATTGGTAAACATAAACAAGGTCTAAGCCTCTGTTTACATAAGACAGAGTTAAGGCTTAGATATTGCTCCTATCCTTGCATTAAAAAGGTCCAAATATTTGTTGTCAGCTTTAAGTGAGTTATATTTTTTTCATGTTTTACATCAAAAATAAAAAAAAAATCAACAACCTTTTTTTTTAAAATTGTGAACCAGTCCCTATATTGTTTTAAAGTTAGTGGAAGCATCCTTATTTACTGTAGATTCATGTTTGTTGACACTGTGACTCCTTGCATTAATTGTGGCCACAAGAGGGATTCAAAGTTTAACACAGAACCTCAAGGATGTAATATTTTAAATCAATACAATCAAGTATTCTCATGTAGTGTAAATTTAAGTTTGTTCACACTTTGACTCCCAGGGAAATGGTGAGATTTTATTAGGTGTTTGAAGCTCTGTTTAGGAAAATGCTTATGCTAGTAATGTGGCCCATAGACCTTGTTATAATTCTAGATCAGAATTGTTCTTTATAATGCTTATTGGAAGTTAACACTGTGGTTGTAGAATAGTACAGAAGCTGTTCAGCTGAATTTTGAGCAAAACATGCATGATGCCATGGCAGTTATCCACAAGCTACAGACAGGATTAGATGTCAATGTTAGATTTACAGGGTAGGTCTGATAAATATTATATTTCTTTGTTAGATTTCATGGTAGGTCTGAAAAATATATTATATTTTAGTGGTAGATTTACTGAGTAGGTCTGATAAAGATTACATTTCAATATTATATTTACTGAGTAGGTCTGATAAATATTATATTTATTTGTTAGATTTACTGAGTAGATCAGATAAATATTACATTTCATTGATAAATTTACCAAATAATCTGATGAATATTATATTTCTTTGTTAGATGTACAGAATAGGTCTGATATACAGTTCATTTCAGGATTAGATGTCAATGTTAGATTTACTGGATAGGTCCGACAAATATTACATTTCAATGTTAAATTTACTGAGTAGTTCTGATAAATATTATATTTTAGTGGTAGATTTACTGAGTAGGTCTGATAAATATTACATTTCAATATTATATTTACTGAGTAGGTCTGATAAATATTACATTTCAATATTATATTTACTGAGTAGGTCTGATAAATATTATATTTCTTTGTTAGATTTACTGAGTAGGTCAGATGAATATTACATTTCAATGTTAAATTTACCAGATAGTCTGATAAATATTATATTTCAATGTTAGATTAACAGGTAGGTGTGACATATAGGAAGTGCGTACTAAGTGTTTACTTGTTGAACATTGTAATTTAATGTAAAATTTGAAATCTTGACAACAGTTTTTCATAAAGAGCATTATGTATGTATAATGATTTTCATATGCAATGTTCTGATATAATTATTATTCAATTTCATTTGAAGTGTTGTATTTATATACAGTAATGTTTGTCTGAGAATCACTTTTATCAAGTTAAAGATGAGTGTACATGAAAATTCAAGCCATCATGCATATGAGAAGACAATTTTAAAAATGAATGTAAAGGATATTCATAAAACAAGGGCTCTCTACATTCCTAGCAAAATCAACATTTGTGGTATTGTTTCAAAATTAGGGATAGTTTGTGTAAGAATCCTGATGTAGCTTAGTTTTTATTTCAATTTGATAAACAGGATGCAAAACTAGAATTATGATATTATAAACATGATTGTGTGCCATCATTTTCAGTATTTTGACATAAAATGGCCATTTTCCCCACACTTTTTCATGTAGGAAACATCTCCAATGTAGGCTTGGACAAATTTTATATTTGTACCATGATAGCTTTATCTTTTCATTGCATAATATATGTAATTGAAGGATTTTGTTTGTCCAAAGTTGCACTCTACATTTTCTGAATGAAAATTATTCACAAAAATCAGTATTTATCTGAAGTTTTGTGGAGTTGAGAATTATTTACGTCACTTTTGATGCTGTTTATTCATCAGAGACAAATTGTATATATGTGAACAGCAATGGACATGATCTCTTTTGTGAAATAAAAGAAAATTTATTATTTCTCTAAAGCCATGGAATTTTAAGTTTTATGGGGCCCTTAGAAAGACTGTTGTATAGAGTCCTTTGGGATCAGAAAAAATGATAAGTGACTTCTGTGCTGGAAAACAAGGATCATTTTAACATTGTTCCATGACATAGCATATATGATCCTCCTGATTTGGGTTTTGTAATAATTTCATTTCACTTGTAAAATACAATTTGATTGATTCATTTGACTGTACCATTACATTAAGACATCCTGGGAATTATGTCACAGTACTTTGTTTCCTCTGTTTCCATTTTGTTGTTAAATCAATATTGCTCTGCATCATCAGGTCATATAAATTAATGATTTCTGTAGAATTATTCATCAAATGCATTTACTAGATCAAATTATAAGAAATGAATGCAATTTCTACTCATTTTATATGATATAAGTAACATGAGTAAGTTCTTTTATATTGTTTAAATTTTTTTATATTAATTTTTTTTAACTATTAAACTTTATTTTATGTTAAATTCTTTTATATTTTTTAACTGCCTCACATATAAGATATGGTTGAGTCTGTGTGAGTTAGAGCAAATGATCTGTCCAATACTTCAGGATCCAGGATTTCGAGTACACCCCAGAGTGTATCATCTTTGACTTGCTGGGGATTCCCCTGTACCATGGCTGGCTCGTTGACCCCCAGGACATGAAAACTGTTGAGGCAGTAGGCAACTGTAGCTACAACCAGCTGGTGGAGAAAATCATCGGTGATCGCAGCTCAGAGGAAGAGGAGCTTGTAAACCAAGGTACAACAGAGGGCAAATGTCAGTGATTCAAGGTCAAAAGTATTAAAAATTTCATTTAACAACTAAAACTGAAATGTAGTCAAGTGCTTGGATATAATATATACATTTAGATTCAGAGTTGTGTGGAGCCACCTGGTTTTTTGTCCGTGATATTTAAATCTCATACCACCACTGGTATTAAAATTTTTGTCTTTCAAAGAACTGTTACTCCATTATTGGCCTTTGCTCCTAGGCTTGATGAAGTAATTTTTTTAAACCAGATATTGCATCATTTTGAAAATAAAAAACTACTGGCACCCTGATACAAATGCATGCAAAGAGGTATAGCACCTTTCTGATAATCTCACTGACTTGTGTATTAAAATGGAAAGTACCTGTTTCTATAAATAGATTTCCTTGGCACATTGGAATCTGAGGTCAAGTTCATGTAATACTTTGAATATTACAGTTTTGTTTTAAAATATGGAAAAAATGCTAAATACGAAAGTCAATTATGCAAATTTATTGTTCAAATAAACTTGTTATCATATTTCATTATGTGATTTTTAATTATACGAGCAAGAAAAAATTTGTAAAGGCTATATAGTCAATATCATAATTATGTGGATTATAACTTCACAACAAGATCCTTCAATAGAACGGTATGCTTATATCATTATGTTAATTAGTTCCTCAAATTGGTGTTTTGTCAAATCTTCATTTTGTGAAGATTGTTGTCACTGTACACCTCAAAACTTTCGAAGTTCGAATGTTTGGGTTTTAATGAAGCTGTACAGTTTTGTACATGTTCAGTAACTGTAAACCTGGTGGTGCACATAGTGTAGCATTTTTATTTGTGCACATCGTTTGGTCAGGAAAGAAAGGGAAATGAAAGTTATATGAAGCAACTAAGAATTAGATAGTTTGGTACTGAATTAACTAAATACTTATATTATTAAATAATTATTCAAGTTCATATTGGCATTATGAAATCAAATCATAGATTTTGTCCAAAGAAAATGCTAAAACCATGGCGCTTCTGGGGGCTTTGTCTCCAGGGCCCCCACTAGGGCTTTGACCTGGACCTACTGGGCATCTAAGGCAGCCCCCATTCCCCCTGCCTTTTTTGACATTCTTATCATTTCATTTTAGCTATGGCCCTCCTTGCAGCTTCACTAATCATCACCCCCTGATTAATAAACACAACAAAAAGTACAGGTGCCACAATGCAGACAAGTGGTTTGTTTCAGACTTTACGCACAACATCTACATTGTGTGAATTGCCGATTTTGCTGTACTGTTTTATCATTGTCATCATATACTGTAGTAGGCATATTGTTATTTGTCTGTACGTGTTATAAAAAACTAATTCTACATGGGTTACATGTTGTGCCTTCTTTGTCAATTTATTTTTTAATTTGTTATTTAAGAATTCGAACTGGTTAACAATTAATTTTTTTGTTTTGGCCCAATTTCACCTGCCTCCCACATACTATGCATTTGGGTTGCTTCATTTGAGCGTTCTTGTCGTTTTCTCTTAGCCGCCTATACAGGTTGGAAATGTCAGCAGATATCGATATGAACAAACTCCCAATATTTATGCAGTACTACTGAGGCCTTGAAATAAAACCCAGAAAATATTTCAGAGCATGATGTGCAAATTAGAACTTTTTGGAATTATGTTTATTAATACAGAGCATATGTACAAAGATTAATGACACAGTGGATATTGTTACCTTTTATCAGGTGTAAAATTCAGAATGACTTGCTCAAATTGTGCATACAGATTTTGGAATGATTCTACTTGAAATCATAAGATTTATTGGAAGATTTGTGATTTTGAATGGTAATAATTACTGTTTGTTGATAATTACGACAGTTTATGTATACTACATGTTTGATAGGGAGATCAGGCTAATAGATTTACTCTCTGGTTACTATTTAACTTGTTTTCCTTTTGTGATGGTTTATTTTTCATCTCATGGTTTTGAGTAATTTAGATTTTAATTTTCACCATTGTTGCAGTGATAAAATTTTCAAGATGTAGTGAAATCCCTCTAGAAGTAGGTAAGAACAGAATGAAAAGAAAGCATTCTTTTATGTAAATACTAAAAAATAGGATATGAAGTTGGAGGATTTTAGATCCGCCAACCCATTTCATAGTCATGTAAGATTTGTTGGAACATTTCTTATCTTCAAAGTGTAATTTCATTAAATGCCATGGCATGACTAACCTCTGACTGCATGTGTCTGAATTAACCCTCAAGAAATGCGGAGCATGCCCAGTTAGGGGTAAGTCCTGCTATGGCATGACTAACCTTTCAGTATCTGCATATGTCTGAACTAACAGTGCACATGAAACTGGCTAGTTTCCCCTGTAGCAGTAATATATTTACTGTACCGTGTGAAAGTGTGAATTTAGACTGTTCAATATGAAGCACTATAAAGATATGACGAGAACAGTGATATATGTTTAGGAAGTCCATCACAATGTACAAGTGTTAGACAATCTCTTAATACATTAAGTGGAGAGAATTGATATTGTATCAAATTTCCGTGAGAAATTTAACATCATGAAATTAAAATGGATCCCAAGAAGTCAGACATAGAGTTTTTTCACAATAACGTCAAATATTGTATCAGCTGCTAAAAGATGTAAACTTGCAGTATTTAACACTCATGGTCTATTGTCAGATAACAAGTTAGACAGAAGGTTTTTTTTATTTTTAGAGTGTATTTAAGTAGAATTTTTTTTAAAAATTGTTTTTTATATTATGAATATGTTTATTTCACCAATTCAGGGCCGTACATTTTTTAATCAATATACTAGTAATTACATTGATAATAATTATATGAATGATTAAAATCCACCCGTGACATCATTCTTTTGTTCGAACGCTCCATTACTTATCAGGAATGGAGAGTTTCAAACAACAAGAGAATTACTGAATATTCTGTGTGCTTGAATTTCATTCTGTTATATTATCCCTAACTACCCTCTTTCCATATGAAATTTGTAAGAAGGAAACTCAAAATATATGAAAGTGTTTTATTACAAAATGTAACTACATACATCGGGATTCAAATACACACTTGTGTGATTCTTCCCTTTAAAGACAGGAGCTCTACTCCTTGAGACACTTGGGCAGTTGGTCGAAATGCAAAAAATTAAAAACAGTATCTTAACATAGTCCTATACCATATATATGAAGAAAAAAGTAAAGAATAACATTTTGTTATTGATAACATGTATCTACTATAAAGAAAATTTTAAAAAGTTTCCCTAGTAAAGGTGGATTTTAAGCTGATCAATTTACTTGTATCACTCCATTCCTTAAAAGCAATGTGCCCCTTCAGGGCCTCAGCTCCATTACTTTTAAGGAATGGAGCGATACTCCTACATTAACCCTTACTTTACAATCATTCAGATGACTTATACTATCAAGAGTTCACATTGCTGCACTGCAACATTTAACACAGTGTTACAAATGTGACTTCAGACAAAATTTAAATCAACACAGTGAGATATGGAATAAGAATAATAATGGGATGTGGAATCAAAAACACTATGATGGGCTGTGATTTCTTTTCCTTTTTAGCTCACCTGAGCTGAAAGCTCGAGAATGCTTTTCTGATCACCTTTTGTCAGTCATCTATCTGTCTGTAAACTTTCACATTTTTGGACTTCTTCTCCAGAACCACTTCAACCAAACTTTGCAGAAAACATCCTTGGTAGAAGGGGATTCAGGTTGGTTAAAATCATGGGGATAGGGTGGGTCCATAATAGGGGATCAAAGTTTTACATGCAAATATATAAGGAAAATCTTTAAATATGGACCAAGGTGACTCAGGCGAGTGATGTGTCCCTTGGGACTTTTGTCATTAAGAGTCATGAAACATCACACAAGAGATTCTCAGTAGTAAGAGGTAATGGTCCCTATTTGACCAAAAGGTCATTAACTAGATGTTGATATCAGAAATGGGTTTTGGCTAAATCGAATTGCCCTTCTCACTCGGAGACATGAAAATTTACACACAGGGGAAAGGCAGGGGGAGGTGGGGGGGGGGGGGGGGGGGGGAGAGGCAAAGGTCAAGTAAATTGTACATATGGATATTTCATGGAGTTTAACTAATTATCCTTTCCAGTTTGGTTTATGACATTGCACATTACATATTTGAATTAGATAATGGTGGTCCATATTGATATTGGTCAGCAATTTAGTAAGGGTCACACAATAGATTTTTTGGAGGAAAATTGTATTGTTAATTTTAGCTAATTTCCTAGCTATCAAGCAGCACCATTAAACTGTAGTCATTGATAATATACCAGTTGTATAATTGGGCTATAGTAGATGTTTTGAACCTATATATATATATATATATATATATATAAAGTGAAAGTGAAAGTTTTTAAGCTGCTACATGTAGGAGTACCTCAAGGTTCAGTCTGAGGTCCATTATTGTTTTTGATATCAATGATGTTGTAAACAAAATGATTACTATGGAATTGGGTCCAATTTTTGTAGGTTTTCCAGATTTCAAAGTTTTGTATGGAGTAATTTCATAGATATAGTTTCTGTACATTGAAACATTTTGTGAATTGTTTATTTCATTGTGGTTTGAAATTTGTGGTATAGGAATACTCATAAAATCCATGAAAATTGATCCCCTGTGAAATATTTACAGAATGCTCATTCTAATGTCAAATACATGGTCTTCTTCATCTTGAAGTTTGGCCAAAAAACTAGTTATCAAATTTTAATCTATCAAAACCAAAACCATGCATTATTTTTTTAAAACACAAAGGGAATTGTTACTCATCTAAACCATTCCAAAACTGTCTGGTAGATTTGGTGTGTTTTTCATAAACACCTGCCAGTCTGACAGTGAGGCTACTGCACTTTTTATGTGTCAAGAAGTGGCACCTATGTACTAGATTGAATTGGCTTCCACCCCACTCCGGCAAAGGACAGAAGGATGGTCCCGGGGTCATTCAGTTGGTCCATACCAAGTCCTGACATTAGGAACTTAGTTTTCTTTATTTTGACTCAGAATCCTATGTTTTCCATGCTAGTTTTAAACAACCTTAGTTACGTGGATACTCATATGCTTTATTTTGGGGAGATGACTCTCTTTCCTTAGCTGAGGACACACACACACGCACCTTTTTGTGTAGTATACATAGTAATATCAAGTCAGATCTTTTTGATTTACATTTACATATCTATAATATTGTGATGTACTTCAACAGCATATTAGTATTGGTCTACTGTTGGTCTTTGTGGTGTGTGCATATATCATACATTTAATTGTATCTTTATGTTATGTATAATTTTGTAGGGAGAAAACATTTTAAGTTTTTAAAACTTGTATTTAATTCTTTTCTATATTATGATATGCTCAAATCACATCATCTTGGTAGAGGAGTGACCGTAACATAAAATGTCTTGAATTCAATCCTGACTTGAACAAGAATACTGTTAGTGTAGCTTTAGCATATAGACACTTTGATACAAAGAATACTAAATGTTTTCATGATGCTGTGAGAGATTTTTGAAATTTTGATATTGACTTACATTCAGTTTGTAATTTTCCTACTTCAGCTCTGTTGGCAGAAGCATTCCTGGACAGAACAGCATCCCAGCTGACCTACCACGGCCTGTATGAACTAAATTCCACAGTCAAAGAAAACCAGCTGTGTGTTTTCTTCAGAAACAACCATTTCAGTACCATGTACAAGCAAAAGGTCAGTTCACTACCAACAGTAGGTTTAAGGAAGCGTGCATTTGCCTGTTTCACAGATCATGTTGTCAAACCTTGTTCAAGGACACTCCAAGTTCTGAAAAGTGTTGAGAAATGACAGAAAACAACTCAGTTTTTTCTGAGCAGTAAACATTTTTCTCTGAGCTGTAGATATATTTTTTTGAGCAGTAGACATTTTTCTCTGAGCAGTAAACATTTTTCTCTGAGCAGTAGATGTTTTTCTTTGAGCAGTAGGCATTTTTCTCTCAGTAAACATTTTTTCTCTGTCCAGTAAATGTTTTTCTGTGAGCAGTAGATGTTTTTCTCTGAGCTGTAAACATTTTTCTCTGAGCAGTAGACATTTTTCTCTGTCCAGTAGATGTTTTTCTCTGAGCAGTAGACATTTTTCTCTGAGCAGTAGATGTTTTTCTTTGAGCAGTAGGCATTTTTCTCTGAGCAGTAGATATTTTTCTTTGAGCAGTAGGCATTTTTCTCTGTCCAGTAAATGTTTTTCTCTGAGCAGTAGACATTTTTCTCTGTCCAGTAAATGTTTTTCTCTGAGCAGTAGACATTTTTCTCTGAGCAGTAGATGTTTTTCTCTGAGCAATAGCTTTTCTTTGAGCAGTACAAATCAGCAGTATTCGCTTTTCAGAATTGTATAAATCATTTTCGAGGATTTATCTATTAATTTTCTATCCACCTCATGTGATTTTCTTGAAAGGGTTAAACTTAGTGCTAAATACATGATAAATATAGAAATTCTATTTTACATTTAATGATCAATTTTGAATTCATTGCTATTCCAGTATGTACTATGACATTGGGTTAGAACAAACGGATGACACTTTGTATATAAGGCCGCTGTTTTCAGCGTATAAATTTTAATTGTTACTTTAAATATACATAAATAAATTATTTTCCATTGAATTATGCAGATCCTAGGCTTTTGATCCAGTTAAGTTTTATGGAGCTTAGGAACGTGGCGTATTTTGGCCAGTAATGTACCTTGTTCTTTCACAACTGCATCACATTCATGAGGAAATGGCTATCATTACAATGTGTAAAGATATCAAATACTAAAAATATTAGTTTATAATTTCATTGAGATATCTACACATAAACATTGAAGAATTATCATATATCACAGTCACCTGTTTGAGTTTAACAATAACAATATGTGAACCTGAGTTATAAACACAGAACATATCCCAGTGCAATGGTCAGATGGAGCAATTTTTGTGATACCGGCAACATCCTGGTGGCTGATGATTTGGCTGTCAACAATGCTATCCATGGAAATGTCTTCATTATTTACTAAATAATTGATGAAGTAGTCAACTTAACAGGAAATGAGAAAATTTTGTCAATGTGCAGAGGAATCTCCAGACGGCAAATACATGCGGAGGCCACACTGCGAGCAGCAAAAGAAAGGAAGAACACTCATAGTATATTGTATGTCTCAATAACCCCCATCTTCTTTTCCTTGTATACTCGTAATTGGTTTTCAGAGAATCACATATTCAATGTAGTGATATATTTAGGGCTCAATGCTGTGGACATCATAATGAATGCCCACGCTCGATTTCCTCTTTCTGCTAATGTCACCCACGGGCAAACTTGTGGAGAAAACTTAGGTGATTAATATGCATGGATCATTTAATCAAGTCCTTTGTAAAACCTTGATGGAAATTGAGTCAATTCTAAGACACATTTTGTATGTGTATTAATGGTGAAATAAACAAATTTTCTACTCAATTTCTTGCGAGTTTAATGTTCTTAATTGTTTAATGTCCAAGACCCTATCATCACAACTTGTCTATGATCTTTTTTAAATAAATACTTTTTTGAGCATACACAACAAGCTGACCCATGATGATAATTCTCCAACTCATCCTTTCAAATTCATAAAATTTGCATATGTAATGAAGGTTTCATGGGTAATTTTATTCTAAATCATTTCTGAGGGTGTATGATTTAAAATGCAATAAATTCTCTGTAACTATTTCAAACCAACTGGTCGGGGCTCCTGAAACTACCCCTTGTGAGACGATATTCATTACTTTAAGAACTTTCAAGAGCTGTTGATCATTCTTCATGAGCAATTCATAAAAGGTTCATAACTGCATCCTTCATGAACAATGATGAACCTTAATGAACATTCAAACAGTAACTTGACTCTGTATTCTACTATTAATCTGAGGAATGATCAAATATAGTTTAGAATCCTGAAGTGAACAATTTGAGTACCAAATTTTGGTGTATGCTTTGGACTTGGACCATCTAGCAGTGTCTGTCAACCCAACTGTTAATTGTCACTTTCAACTCACTCCAGACTTTCTGTTTGCAAAGCAAGTATTCCTATACATTTACATTCTTTTCACTTATATTTCTTTTGAAATTGACATTGCTTTCATTATAGAGAGTGAAATAAATACATGTTTGTTGCAAACTAGTATGATCCGGTTTTTCAGCAGTACCACCTGTCCTTGTAATCATTACCAAATATGAAATGTCGTCAAGGTCAAAGGGTGCATTGGCTGTTCCATTTAAAGTAACAAATGGGTCTACAATATGATATTATAGAACTTAAATTTAGTTTATATTTTTAAAAATACATAAAAATATAACCAATAAAATGTCTCTCTTTGTTGTTTTATTGGTTTATGAAGGAAGAAATCATTGCAGAAAAAATTTGCATAACCTGCTATTATTTTATTGTTTAAATTATTTCAGAGCATGCCCTCTTACAAAATGGTCTCTTAAGGAATGAAACATAATTTCATGTTGAAAAAACTCATGATCAAACAACAGGACATTCATTGCAGTTACTGAGATGATGTAGTGAGAACAGCAAAAATGTGTAATCTGATTTCTCAGTCAGGAATTTTACTTCGAGGTCTTCATACCTCAATATTCCGATGAAAATTCTATTGCTGTAGTTCTAAAGTTACTATAGTATTAAAGGAATTATTGAACATGACCCACAACAATCCGCTGGCATCATCAAGTGCTTCCTGTAAGTGTGGTAGAACTTGGAATGCCCCGAGTGTGTCTGAACTGCTGCAAAGAATGCCTCAAGTCAAAACTCACCAAGTCCATCATGTGGAACAAATTGCCGCCATTGGTTATGCCATAAAATCTGACCACTGGGATAAATATCAGCTGCCTAATCTAACTATAGAAATTTTACAGGCCAGAAATAAATGAAATGACTGTCTTGATGGAGATGGGAATTCCTACAAATATTCTGTTCGGGATTGTAATGCTGATCCTAACAAAGACCAGAGTAATTGTACATAAAAATGGAAAATTACGATTTCGTATTGTGGCCCAGAGCGGACCAGTAAATGGAGTGTAAAAGTGTGGCACTCACTGTCACAAGATCAGTGGTAGTGTAACCTCGACAATCCCATCAGAATTATATCTATAGCATTCTGATATCTTTGTTTTCTTAATTATACTTTTGACTATAACATGCAGCCATATGCATTCATATCAATTGCCCCTAAAGACAAAATGAAGGTCATATGAGTTACATCAAGCAAACAAAATTTTTAATATGCATGTTGTTTCAGTCAGCAAGAACAAAAATTCCTAATTTTATATCACAATTAAATTTGATATCAACATGCAATTTGATTGGTTGAGCACCATACTTTCTTTTTTCAATAACATAACTTGCTACATAAATCATTATGACTTCATTATAATCCCTGACATTTTTGTTTAATTCAGTCTAAAATATAATTAAATCCATACAGAATGAATCAAATCACGTCAGTGTTATAACATATAACTTGAGGCAAATGAAGCTTTTTATAAATTGCTTTGCAGTTTATAAGCATAATCTGCTGTAAGTTATTAAGTTATACTTTGCTATTAAACTCATTCCCTTGCTACAAGTTCAATAAACTCAATATATGTACATACATTAAGTTTCCAAATTAAAATGTCACACTTACTCAATGAAAGGACTCCTTGAAATTACAATGAAGAAAAATTCACAATGAGCAGCACCTTGAACATGTCTGAATGACTGCAGTATAAATGTAACAACAGAAACAGTACACCTGGCAAAGCATGAATTTATCTCAAGGAAACCTCCAAACTGCCATGGCAGTCCAGCGGCTTACAAAGAACTGAACAAATATGGACAGATAAAAGGTAAAAAAGAAAAAAATGGCAGCCCAAATTTCTTGATAAGACACATTGATAGAGTCAATATTGACTCGCCTTGTCCGATTGCTGTAGGATTGGAGCTCAATTGTGTCAGCTTCCATTGACAAATGGATTTTTAAAACATGTCAATAGTTGCATTAGCCAGTGGTGCTGGGACAAGCAGTTTACAAAAACCTGCTGTACTCTCCCTTGTCTTCTGCAGGGTCTGACAAAAGCCAAGTGGTCCTATATAATTTACAATACACATCAAAATGACGACATCTATCCCCCAAACACTTCATGTGTAGGGTTCAACAATGACGAGGTGGTCCTCTACAATGTAAATGCAGGTACAGGTCATCAGGAGTCAATGAACTCAGCTGAGATATACCCAGGCTCAGAAGAACACAGGAATGAACTCTGCTGAGATATACCCAGGCTCAGAAGAACAGAGGAATGAACTCAGCTGAGATATGCCCAGGCTCAGAAGAACACAGGAATGAACTCCGCTGAGATATACCCAGGCTCAGAAGAACAGAGGAATGAACTCAGCTGAGATATACCCAGGCTCAGAAGAACAGAGGAATGAACTCAGCTGAGATATGCTCAGGCTCAGAAGAACAGAGGAATGAACTCAGCTGAGATATATCCAAGCTCAGAAGAACAGAGGAATGAACTCAGCTGAGATATGCCCAGGCTCCGAAAAACAGAGGAATGAACTCAGCTGAGATATACCCAGGCTCAGAAGAACAGAGGAATGAACTCAGCTGAGATATGCTCAGGCTCAGAAGAACAGAGGAATGAACTCAGCTGAGATATACCCAGGCTCAGAAGAATAGAGAAATGACCTCAGCTGAGATACACCCAGGCTCAGAAGAGCAGAAAAATTAACTCAGCTGAGACCTACCCAAGCTTAGAAGAACAGAGAAATCTTTCTTTTCTCTCAATTTTATTTTCTTAATTCACTCACAAAATCTTATTCAGGATTACTGTATAACGAGTATTATATGGCATGTCATAGCTGGTCTCGAGGTTTTGTAATAAGTTGTAATATCGCATTGTTTTGTGTATCAAGTAGTAACTTTTCAAACATGATTTACAATTAAGGAACAACAAATATTATTATTCACTATTTAAAACATTTCACTAGCATTCACAATGCAACTGGTGAACTTTGACAAAGTGTATACCTTTAATGCCCAGCACACATTCCTATCAGTGCCAATAATGCTTCACTTTCTAAAGTTGAAGAGAAAATGAATAAATTTTCATGTTTTAGCTATTCAGTATACCCAGACTTATCGAACTTCTATTGGTGAATATTGGCATTGTTGGGTGGATCAATTATCCAACTTGTTCATAAATTTCAACACCCAACTGGGGGCCTCCATGGCCGAGTAGTTAGAGCATCGCGCTCAAAATCAAAAGGCCTCTCACCTCTAGTCAGCGCAGGTTCGATTCTCGCTCGTGCTGATATATGTGAGAAAGTTCGCCAGCTTACTTTCGGAAGGTTGGTGGTCTCTTCCCGGGTACATTGTATCTGGATTCTCTCCTCCACCAATAAAAACTGGACACCACCAGATAACTGAAAATTGTTGTAATGGCGGAAAACAACAAAATAATCAAACAATCAACACCCAACTTATGCCAATGTTCATCAATTTAATTAATTAACCCTATATCATCCCCTCTCTGTTCCATATGATGCATTTTGAATAAATGAGATTGATTGATTATCTATTGTTTAATGTCCCGCTCGAGAATATTTCACTCATATGGAGGCGTCACCACTGACAGTGAAAGGATGCAAAATTTAGGCCTATGCTCAGCGCTTAAGGCCTTTAAGCAGGGAGGGATCTTTAACATGCCACACCTGCTCTGACATGGGGCCTCGGTTTTTGCGGTCTCATCCGAAGGACCGCCTCTCCACATGACCTACTGACAGTATTAAAAATCCAATCTCTCCACATGACCTACAGTATTAGAAATCCATACTCCACATGACCTACTGACAGTATACGAAGTCCACAATCACTTTATTCAGATCTGCTGATTAATACTACTATACATGGACATCAGTACCAATAGGTGGATATTATTTATCACTTATAGATCAGCTGATATACAGCTATATATATATATATATATATATATATATATATATATATATATATATATATATATATATATTAATTATATCAATGTGTGTGTGTGTGTGTGTGTGTGTGTGTGTGTAATGTACAATTATTGACTTCTGATAAAGTCGAAACCTCAGATTTGACTGTCTTTTGAATAGGTTGATAGCTCAATATATCAACTCCTGGGAAGCAAGAATCACAAAGGTGCATAAACAGTAAAAATAATTATCACTTTGATGGGATTGATATATGAAGGTATCACTGATACCAAACCAGCAATTGTTTTATCAAATGATTTATAGTATAATACTGTTTTTCTCTGTATCAAAAGAAGTGGAAATGCTATTTTCTCATGCATCCCAGACATATGATGTCATAATGAGAAACGGATGATTAGAACGACATCATAATGGCAAACACATGAATAACAGTGAATAACTGTCACGTTTACCAAATAATTCTGCTTGAGTGCTTGACACATCTCTATTAAGAAGTATTTTGTTTCACTCTGACAATTAGGCGAGGGAAAAATTTCAGCAATTCAATAAACCTTTAGACCATTCTGTTAATAATATCTAATATGGACCTCAATATCAAATTCCACAGCTGTTGATATGTCAATATATAGACCTTAACATTCATTGCTATACTTGTCCACACCTCAATCATGTACAAATTTGTTACATATACTTATAGATTGGTTGATTTACCTCTAGTGGGTTATACCAACTGAACTGGTCAAGAGAGCCAATTAGTTTTGAACAAACCAAATGAAATTTCAGATAAAAAAAAACTAGCTAAATTATCTGAATTCTCATCCAAAACACTTCCGACAAATCAATCAAAGATGAAGATTCCTTGGCTTTCAGCTGGAGGATACACTTGAGACAGGCACGAAAACAGAATATTTCTGCCATCTTGTAAAGCATTAAGTGAGTCACTCACAGAGAAGAATCTATCTAACTATATATGTATATCATGGAAGACCTTGGGGCTGGCATTAATAATTCAATTTGATAAAGCCCCTGGTGTTGATTTATGGATCTAATAGACCCATCTTCCTGGGCCCCAAGGAAATTATAAGGTGCCATACCAAATTCATTTACTGGGTGTAATTTGCTTAGAGTTTAATCCTTGAACATAGTACCTTACCCTAATTATGATAAAAATGCAAGACAATTAATGACAAAATTAAAGTCATCTCATTCCCATAGCAAATGCAAGCAAGATGAAAATACTTCTGTTATTTCAGCAGATTTTGATCAATACAGATGAGCAATACCTCTATCTCTCTATTGCTGAGTTGACATTAAAGTGTAAATATCATACTGTTAAAGTATTGACTATAATCCTTGACTAAATTATTCTTCATTAAATAACATACACAATACCACTCCCCACTAAATATTGCACTGAGCACCACTCCCCACTAAATACCACTCCCCACTAAATATTGCACTGAGCACCACTCACCACTAAATACCACTCCCTACTAAATATTGCACTGAGCACCACTCACCACTAAATACCACCCCTCACTAAATATTGCACTGAACACCACTCCCCACTAAATACCACCCCTCACTAAATATTGCAATGAGTACCACTCCTCATGAAATATTGGTTCGCCATTCCTTACTAAATATTGGTCAGAGTACCACTCCTCACTAAATATTGATCCGAGCACCATTCCTTACTAAATACTTGACAGAGTAGACTCCTCACTATATATTGGTCCGAGTACCACTCCTTACTAAATATAGGACAGAGTACTACTCCTCTCTAAATATAGAACAGAGTACCACTCCTCACTAAATATAGGACAGAGTACCACTCCTCACTAAATATAGCACAGAGTACCACTCCTCTCTAAATATAGAACAGAGTACCACTCCTCATTGAATATAGGACAGAGTACCACTCCTCTCTAAATATAGAACAGAGTACCATTCCTCACTAAATATAGCACAGAGTACCACTCCTCACTAAATATAGCACAGAGTACCACTCCTCTCTAAATATAGCACCAGAGTACCACTCCTCACTAAATATAGCACAGAGAACCACTCCTCACTAAATATTGGACTGAACACCACTCCTCACTAGAGGCCTCCATAGCCAAGTGGTAGAGCATTGCGCTCAAAGTCACAAGGCCTCTCACCTCTAGTCGGTGCAGGTTCGATTCTCGCTTACACTGATATATGTGAGAAAGTTTGTCAGGTTACTTTTGGAAGGTCGGTGGTCTCCTCCTGGGTGCATTGTATCTGGGTTCTCTCCTCCACCTGTAAAAACTGGACACCACCAGATAACTGAAAAATTGTTGAGTGTGGCGGAAAACAACAAACAATCAATCAATCCAATCCTCACTAAATATAGAACTGTGAGTACCACTCTTCACTAAATATCAGACAGAATACCACTCCTAAATAAATATTGGTCAGTGTATCACTCCTCACTAAATATTAGACAGAATATAACTCCTCATAAGAGTGTGAGCACCACTCTTCACTGAATAGCAGATAGAGTACCACTCCTCACTAGATATTAGACAGAGTACCATTCCTCACTAAATATTGAACCGAGTACCATTCCTCACTAAATATTGGACAGAGTACCATTCCTCACTAAATATTAGACAGAGTACCACTCCTCACTGAATACTGGACAGAGTACCACTCCCTACTAAATATTGGACATTGCATCACTCCTCACTAATATAGGCCTAAGCACTATCCTCACCAATCTCATCCCTAACATTTATCCATGAAATCCTATTATACCACTTAGGAAAATTCACAAATATTTCATTAAATATCAAAAGTTCAATACAGTAAGAATACAACTGAACATACCTGTAGTTTCTTGGGTAAAGGAAAATCTGCATGCAGTGCAAACTTTTTAAAATTATAGGCAATTGTTTATATAAGTATTTCATCAACTCTTGAAAAGATTTCTGATTTCTCTAAAGTTTTACTAAACATTTCATGCACACTTTCCGTGGACAGATTAGGAATCAGCTGTATCAGTTATTATTGACACATCACACAAGTTTTTGTTTTTTTTTTGGATTGGAAGCAATTGTGATTAAAGATATCAGTGCAGGAATATTTTTGCAAATAAGACAGACAGTGTGCACCAGATAACAGTTGGAACCCGGTGTGCCAGCATCATCTCTTTTACTGATTCACAAAATTCAACTCTCAGTGGGGAAATAAAAATCTTTTTTAAAAAATCTTGCTTTTTCCAAGTGGAGATTTTAACAAGGGGAGGGAGAAAAACAAAACATCAAACAGCAGGCAGCAAATCTGAATAATTTATAAATCAGGAACCACAGTAGAGCACAAGGTTCAGACTCCTTAGACCAATGTCATATCTCTAGTGATCCAATTAGAGTATACTTTTGTCTGATGAAAGATGATTCTATTTGAACCCCTACCAGCTGTGAAAAATAAGCAGTGTTCCTCTCTCTCAAATAAACTTCTACCCACCGATATCCTGCCAAGTTTTATACAACAGTCTACCACAGCTGATCCATTGAACATTTGATTAACAAAAGTTAATTACGTACATTAAATCTTTGGCATCAATTAAGGGATGATAATAAAATAAAGAAGAATATCGTGAGAAAAACCCACAAAGATCGAGATCAATACTTATTTTCCTTTCGGTTTTTTTTATTATTGGAGATGCACCTCAAAGTGACAATTTGGATTATTGGGATGTTTTGCTTGACAATGCAGACAAAATGGTTGCAAGTGCTCGGTAAAAGTAGAGCTAGGGGATGATAGCAGCAGGTCTATAGATTTTATACCTAAAAGAATTGACAATGTGAACAGGTTTATTCATATTATCCATAATGTAAGAGGATAATCAATTACATAATAACATGAACAAGTTTTGGGACTAAATTTCACCAAGCGATAAGCATTAATTGAAAAGTTGGAAATGAAAGAGAGCGCGTTCTGGCTGATATGATACATGCAATTATAGAATAAATCTTCTGATCCCAAAATATAGATAACAAAAGATAGTGACTAAAAATACAATTATATGCTGAATTACAAAAATTCACCAGTTTTAGAATCAAATATCATTTATTAAGATTTGCTGAATTTTATATGCCTAATTTGTGACTGAATTCCTTGTTCTGTGTAATCTTCCACCTCGAAGGCTACCTTAATTAAGGTACAAGTATTTTAATAGAAATCATATTAAGGGATATCATTAGTTTTGTTTACATACCATGTAAACAAATCAAAATTTCATATATAGTTTTGTTTAAATACCATGTACACAAATCAAAATTTCATGTATCACCTTCGTAATATTATCAAAAGGAAGGGGAATCAATTTTTTTGCCACATGAAAAAATATCACAAGAAGAAAATGCTGGCTGTTTCCCATTTCATTACTTCAAAAATAACAATGCTAACAACATTGAAGTTGAAGAGATTCACATTTAAAGAACAAATGAAAAAAACTTCAGTTATCAAAAAAAGTCTAAGTTTAAAAATAAAAAATCCAATATTACAGCTCTAAAAATTCACCAAGTTAAAAAAAAAATTTGATGGAAAAGACCTACCTCACATTCAGTCACTGGTAGAGATAACATTCATTACAAACCGCTACAAAGTCCAATTATAAAAGACAGGGGCTCATTTCAGATCAAAACAAAAGAATCTATCACTGATCATCTACTGTGTGTCTGCTCTCATCCATAGCAAACAGGTTATCGACTACAGAAACCATAAAGCTGATATTTAAAACTCCCTAAACCTAATCTGTACAGGGTGGACCGATGGGTTCTGTTAAAAAACTACAGGTATAAGAAGCTTATTCTGCAAACTAATTCAAGACCTTTGGGGTCAACATCTCAGAATGTCTTCTTTCAATAGAATGTTTGAAAAGTGCAGGAAAGATGAATTTTACCATGGTCTATTCAAAATTTTTTTGAATTATCAAGACTTGGGAGAGAGAAAAAAAAATATACCAAGACTTTAGAAAAACCTTTAAAATTAAAAATTTCAGTGCATGCATGAATATGTGATATGAAAAAGCAGCTAGATTACATACTTGTGAATATTGATATAGAGAGTTTTAGACATCTGTTGAGGATTAAAGCTGACTTGCTGTATTCATGCAGAGATTAAAGTCCACATTTCCTCCCATTTTGAGAAAGACACTGTATTACAAGAACATACTCATTTTTGGAAACTTAAATGAAGTAAATCGAATAATCCCTCAAAGGTCGAAGTCTTCCCTGGTGGATAGTATCCTTTTAATATTAAGTTCTTTATTGATTGCTACTTAGACAAAATTCACACCACAGTGACCTTGATACAAAGCAGACTTATAAACCTCTTATATAATTGGATTTAACATGTAATAACCATTTAATTATCAATATATTTAGTTCTTTTTACTGCATACTTCACCATGAACTTGAAAGCAACATTGGAAAGACATAATCATGTGCAATTTGAAGAACATACACTTTCCACTCAAGACAATTAATTTTCCACTTTCTTGTTAATATTGTATGTTAAATATATTTCAAAATTAATAATTATCATATATATATGATATATTTACAAAAAGCGGCTTTTATATGTCCTGCTAATTTCCAGAAGAAAAGACACAGACCAATTTGTTCATCCATTCGGAAAAATACATTTCAGTGCATGTATGGACATGTGATATCATTTGAGCCTTAAGATGACATAGAAACTTTCCCCGTGAAGATCCGGGTTGTTAGAATAGATCCTCAGCACCCCTAGCTTGTCATAAGAGGCAACTAAATGGGGTGGTCCTTTGGATGAGACTGCAAAAACCAAGATCCCGTGTCACAGCAGGTGTGGCACATTAAAGATCCCTCCCTGCTCAAAGGCCATAAGCGACGAGCATAGGCCTAAATTTTGCAGCCCTTCAATGGCAATGGTGACGTCTCCATATGAGTGAAAAATTCTTGAGCGGGACGTAAAACAATATATAATCAATCAACATAGAAACTTTAAATCAGCAGAAGCTGACATAATATCTCTGTTAAGTTTTTGCCTGTCCAAGGATTTTCTAGATTGTATGTACTATATCATATGTACAGTATGAACAATATGTATATTACGTACAGTATGAACGATATGTTTGTTATGTACAATGTGAACAATATGTTTATTATGTACAGTGTGAACAATATGTTTATTATGTACAGTATGAACAATATGTATATTATGTACAGTATGAACAATATGTATATTATGTACAGTATGAACAATATGTATATTACGTACAGTATGAACAATATGTATATTACGTACAGTATGAACAATATGTATATTATGTACAGTATGAACAATATGTATATTAACAAACGAAGTGTGGATGTTTCAGAGTGTATGAATAGGTGGTAAAAGTAAAATTTCTAAAAAAAAATTCTATTGTTAACAATTCTTTATGTTTAATTCTATCAACAAATTCAAGAATGCAAATCGAGGGGGAAAAAATCAGAAGAAAAGACAGGCAATATAGAAGTTACAGAGACATTACCACAGGAATCAGTGACATTACTACAGGAATCAGTGACATTACTACAGGAATCAGTGACATTACACAGGAATCAGTGACATTACTACAGGAATCAGTGACATTACCACAGGAATCAGTGACATTACTACAGGAATCAGTGACATTACCACAGGAATCAGTGACATTACTACAGGAATCAGTGACATTACCACAGGAATCAGTGACATTACCACAGGAATCAGTGACATTACCACAGGAATCAGTGACATTACTACAGGAATCAGTGACATTACTACAGGAATCTGTGACATTACTACAGGAATCAGTGACATTACTACAGGAATCAGTGACATTACTACAGGAATCAGTGACATTACTACAGAAATCAGTGACATTACCACAGGAATCAGTGACATTACCACAGGAATCAGTGACATTACAACAGGAATCAGTGACATTACCACAGGAATCTGTGACATTACTACAGAAATCAGTGACATTACCACAGGAATCAATGACATTACTACAGGAATCAGTGACATTACTACAGGAATCAGTGAAAATACTGCAAGTAAAGTTTGTCCCTAATAGAACAAAGTCACAGCACACAGACTTTCATAAACTATGAGAATAAATCTTTAAACATACATAACTGGATATTGAAAAATGCATTCTATTTGAACCAGCTACACCTCTGGAGACCAGTTTTGATTTCCTTCTCCTATTCAGTTTTATTTCTTAATATCCTTACTTTATGTCATTATGTATCATTTATCATTCATTATTGGGTGACAGTTTTGAACATTGCATCATATAAAATCCTTCAGGCCCAGAATGCTTTCTCTCTCTCTCTCTCTCATATATTATATATATATACATTGTATATATATATATATCTCTGTGTGTGTGTGTGTGTGTGTGTTTGTGCATGTGTTTGTGTGTGTGTGTGTGTATGTGTGTGTTTGTGTGTGTGTTTGTGTGTGTATGTGTGTGTGTGTGTGTGTGTGTGTGTGTGTGTGTGTGTGTGTGTGTGTGTGTGTGTGTGTGTGTGTGTGTGTGTGTGTGTGTGTGTGTGTGTGTGTGTGTGTGTGTGTGTGTGTGTGTGTATGTGTATGTGTGTGTATGTCTGTGTGTGTGTGTGTTTGTGTGTGTGTGTGTGTATGTGTGTGTCTGTGTGTGTGTTTGTGTGTGTGTTTGTGTGTGTGTGTATGTGTATATATATATATGTGTGTGTGTGTGTGTGTGTATCTGTGTGTGTGTGTCTGTGTGTATGTGTATCTGTGTGTGTGTGTGTGTGTGTGTGTGTGTACAGTTTGCTAGACATTGAATTTTTACTGATCCTGAAATCAATAGGGATCATTCTCATTCACTCAGGTATAATACATATCAAACACAAGAAGTAATTTATAAACAGAAACAGATGTATGCAACAGTGAAGGCAAAAAAAACCCAAAAAAAACCACCCAACAACAACAAATGAACGAAACCAAGCATTCCACAGTCCTTATTGGTCACATGAGTAATAGCTAAATATATCACTAGTCCTGAGGGCTACAGAACCTATAATAATTTTCCAGTTCAGCATATTAATAAGCCCAAATTCTTATATTCAGCAGCAGTATAAAACAAGTTGTGTTCTTTTTAAAAAAACCCACAAATGCCCCTAAAATTACCCATATTGATGAAGACTTCATAATAATTGTAATACATGTTATACTTGCACTACATCAACCTGGAGTCAGAACCTCTACCCCGGGGATCATGAAATTTACAATTTTAGTACAGGCCTTCCTGCTCTACATGACTATTTAGTAAGTGGTTGTACAGAAGATTTTTGAAAATTGTCAATTTTTGACAGTTTTTGACCCACCCCTAAGGCCTCAGGGGTGCAGGAGTCTTGAAATTTACAATTTATGTCTCCTTTGTCCCAAATATGCTTCACAACAAATTTGAAAAGAATTGTTCGACTGTTGATGCATGACAGATGAAGCACGTTGACATGCACAGATCAATAGCAATATGTCACCTGAGTGACTTAGGTGACCTAAAAAGATAATACATATGCAAAGACGATTTCTGTGGTCATTCTCATGTTGAAATTCCAAAGTGATTGTCAAAATCAAAGTCTTACTACCAACTACATGTTCACAGTATATATTATCATTTCCTAAATTGCAATGTATATGAGAAATTGACAGCAACTTCTGGGGCTATTACACTCTAAAATTTAACCACAAACACAGGAGTTCCAAAATCATTGGGCTTAAGATATCAATTCATGTGTATAATAATTTTATGATATTTAAATCTGGTTAGTATGTTTAAAGAAAAATTGAAAATAAGATGGATGTAAAATTTTAAACCCTTATTATGGCCCCAGCTTTCATGGTTTGAAAATGCTTGAATCTCCTATAAGGAAGATTTCAGGTTAGTCCAGTTTTTGTTTTAAACACCTGACCCTATTTTCACTATCTTCGTGAAATGGGACATGGCTCTTCATGGAATAATCTTAAATCCCCTTTACCCAAAGCTAACTTGCAACAAGTTTATTAGAAATTGGCCTGTGGTTAAGGTAAAAAAAAAAAAAAAGAGTAAAATGTTAAGAATGGACAGTCACAACAGATTAAGTCATTGTCTATGGCTCATAGGAGGTAAATAATTTGGGAGAGAGAAAGAGAGAGAGAGAGAGGAAGGTATATATCCAATGGATTCTCCAATAAGGCACTGAATCTTTAATCTTTGATTCTCAAGAATATAAAAGAGAAGAAAATAAAGTAAGGGGTAAGTCTATAGAAGAACGGTGATCCATTTAAAACTTCAGTAAGGTGATCCCTCAGCTGCCTGGGTGTTTCTGTTGGGAGTTATAAATGAATATAAATGATTTAATGCCCTGTTCTGCCATCTCACTCTCATTATTGAGTTCTTTTAGCAAATCAACACTCATCCATCACAGAGGAAATGAATCCATCAGGTAAAGCTAGCTGTGGAACAAGTAGGGGGTTAGCAAAAACAGGGAGGGAAATTTCACAAAGTATTCACACAGGGATTGTTCTAGACACATAGTGGTCACCTTCAGCAGCAGGGTGAATTAATCAATCACAGCAGAGGATACGTAGCCCTGCAAACTCATGAAATCCTCCATCTGATTGGAAGTGTGTCAAGTTAAGGTTTAGATGAGTGTCAAGTAATTTAATTTTTCAGATATCCTTGGAGAAACATTTTATCAATGAGTGCATTCACCATAATTGTAAAGGTTGAAGGAAACACTTTAGTTATGGGCTATTTCTGATGATAAAAACCCCAAAGATAGCTGAGAGTATGGTGAAGGCGATTATCAGAGTAAGAAAGCAGAAATCAATGCTGCACTTTTTGTCATAAATACCAGTCCTCTTCTGTAATCTGAGAGTTTGTCATATCACATGTAATTTTTCTGTCAACAGAAAATAAACACCCCTGTCAGGCCAGTGGTATTAATGCTCAACCTATATTAAAAAATCCTGTAAATCATCTAATCCCATAGCAGAAAATTTCACGTGAAGTATCAAAAGCAAATGCCTGACACATCATTAAATCATAAAATTCCTAGCTCTATAAAAGAACACCTGATTTTATCAAAGAACCTACAGCTCTATCACAGAACCTACAACTCTTATCCCAGAACCCACAACTCTTATCACAGAATCCACAACTCTATCATTGAACTCATAACTATCACAGAATCCACAGCTCTATCACTGAACCCATAACTCTATTACAGAATACTTGGTTCTTTCAAAAAACCTCTGGCTTTATATTGAAACCAAGGCTTTATCATAACCCCCCCAGTCTCTATCACTAAACCCTATTCTTTATCATTGAAGCCCTGGCTTTATCACATAACCTCACGGCTCTATAGTTGAACTGGCTCTATCACTGAACCCATGGCTCCATCATAGAACTCCTGGCTGTATCACTGAACCAATGACTGTATCACTATAAATCTGGCTCTATAGTTAAATGCCTGGTTTAACATTAAAGTTTCTATCACTAACCCATGACTCTATCACAGAACTTCTAGCCCTATCATTGAACCTAAGGCATACACACAGAACCAACAACTCTGTCATTAACTCCTGGTTCTATCATTGAACCTTTCACTGTATCACAGAACTTATAACTTATTGAACCCCCTGTCTCTAACAGAGAATTCACAACTCTATCAATGAACCCTTGACTCTATCAACAACTCTATTATCAATAACCCTTGACTCTAACAACTCTATTAATGAACCTCTGCCTCTAACAATAACTCTATCAATGAATCTCTGGCTGGCTCTAACAACAACTTTATTATCAATGAACCCCTGGCTCTAATACAGAACCTACAACTCTATCAATGAACCCCTGGCTCTAACAACAACTCTATCAATGAACTACAAAACTTCTGGTTCTATCATTGAACCTGAGACCAGTATAATTCAAAGCCCAAGATTAAGAACCATCGGTAACGACCAAGGAGTGGGTATTGATATAATTCTCTCCTGAGCCTATCTATAAACAACATTTAATTATCTGACAGCTGAATTGTTATAAATGAATCATCCACTATCACTGGATTAGCTACAGAAGAAGAGCCAACCAGGAAGAGAAAGGTTTTAGCTGTTACAATGATAATCACCAAAGCTTGCAGCCATAATGATCCTAACTGTAAAATAATTCTACACCTTTGGACACTAAAGCTTATGTGAATCACTTCTAAAAGTTATCCCAGTGTGATTTATAACATCCCAAGCCTTTCCTGCAAAGTCTAATTTTCTAAATAAAGAATATATCAGGGCTCAACACTTAACTAAAAAAAAAACTAGACCAACTGGTCTAGTATTTTCGCGTCACTGAATTAAATTTTCATTACTGACCTTTGGTTATTGAGGTGTAAGTCATTCTGATTTTGTGAAGGCATTTCATGCCATTGGTATTTTAGTGAAACTGCCATGTTTTAAGTCAAGAAAGATCATGCTGAAACACAGTTAGGTCAATCATCAAATACGTCAATGTTCTTTTATTCATTGTTGAACACGGCTTCACTGACTGTAAAGAAGGAAAGTTTTAATACTGTTTGAGAAAATCAGAGTAATTGATTTGGACAAAAAAAAAGATGCATTTTCTCCGTATGTGCATGTATGAACATTACAAAGTTTAAACAGTTTTTCATGAATAGCTGTATGTGAAGTTGACATCAGTTTCTTCTGTAAATGTTAATAAAAGGAA
This sequence comes from Ostrea denselamellosa, assembly GCA_024699665.1. Lineage (NCBI taxonomy): Eukaryota > Metazoa > Mollusca > Bivalvia > Ostreida > Ostreidae > Ostrea > Ostrea denselamellosa. Next base: position 15,606,766 of record JAMZEH010000064.1, on the reverse strand, counting down.
AGAATATTTTCATCATTGATAATGAATGACTGAGGTCAACCTGGAATCAAAGGTCACTTAAGTGGCCATTTTCAAAACTAAGGTGGCCTCATGAAACAAGATTGACTGATTCCTTCAATGACTGAGCTCAATGTATAAAAACATTAATTTTGTAGAAATAATAAATCACTGTCATGTCTGGTGGAAAAATTTGGAATAGATATACAGAAATGTTTTAAGTGCTTGAGAACTTTTGACAAGTAGAAGTTTTAACAATTGTTTGTTGATCGTGAACATTTCCATCTTTGCAATATTGCCAACAGCAAGACTGAAAATCACTTCGATGTTGGCAGAAATTTGTTATAAATGTGTTCAATGTAATCATATTCTGTAACACATACCGTTGTACATTACACTATTATCTTACTTCACAGTCAACACTGAAGAATTTGTATTCAAACTGCTGGTATTCCTGTATTTATGATTATACTGTACAAATAGACAGGTTTTACTGTATCTGTGCTACTATACAAATAGACAGGTTTTACTGTATCTGTGCTACTGTACAAATAGACAAGTTTTACTGTATCTGTGCTACTGTACAAATAAACAGGTTTTACTGTATCTGTGATACTGTACATATAGACAGGTTTTACTGTATATGTGATACTGTACAAATAGACAAGTTTTACTGTATCTGTGATACTGTACATATAGACAGGTTTACTGTATCTGTGATACTGTACATATAGACAGGTTTTACTGTATCTGTGATACTGTACATATAGACAGGTTTTACTGTATCTGTGCTACTATACAAATAGATAGGTTTTACTGTATCTGTGATACTGTACATATAGACAGGTTTTACTGTATCTGTGCTACTATACAAATAGACAGGTTTTACTGTATCTGTGATACTGTACATATAGACAGGTTTTACTGTATCTGTGCTACTATACAAATAGATAGGTTTTACTGTATCTGTGATACTGTACATATAGACAGGTTTTACTGTATCTGTGCTACTATACAAATAGACAGGTTTTACTGTATCTGTGATACTGTACATATAGACAGGTTTTACTGTATCTGTGATACTGTACAAATAGATAGGTTTTACTGTATCTGTGATACTGTACATATAGACAGGTTTACTGTATCTGTGCTACTGTACAAATAGACAGGTTTTACTGTATCTGTGATACTGTACATATAGACAGGTTTTACTGTATCTGTGCTACTGTACAAATAGACAGGTTTTACTGTATCTGTGCTACTATACAAATAGACAAGTTTTACTGTATCTGTGATACTGTACAAATAGACAGGTTTTACTGTATCTGTGATACTGTACATATAGACAGGTTTTACTGTATCTGTGCTACTGTACAAATAGACAAGTTTTACTGTATCTGTGATACTGTACAAATAGATAGGTTTTACTGTATCTGTGATACTGTACATATAGACAGGTTTACTGTATCTGTGATACTGTACAAATAGATAGGTTTTACTGTATCTGTGATACTGTACATATAGACAGGTTTTACTGTATCTGTGATACTGTACATATAGACAAGTTTTACTGTATCTGTGATACTGTACAAATAGACAGGTTTTACTGTATCTGTGATACTGTACAAATAGACAAGTTTTACTGTATCTGTGATACTGTACATATAGACAGGTTTTACTGTATCTGTGATACTGTACATATAGACAAGTTTTACTGTATCTGTGATACTGTACAAATAGACAGGTTTTACTGTATCTGTGCTACTATACAAATAGACAGGTTTTACTGTATCTGCTACTGTACAAATAGACAGGTTTTACTGTATCTGTGCTACTGTACAAATAGACAGGTTTTACTGTATATGTGGTACTGTACAAATAGACAGGTTTTACTGTATTTATGATTATACTGTACAGATAGATAGGTTTTACTGTATCTGTGATACTGTACAAATAAACAGGTTTTACTGTATTTATGATTATACTGTACATATAGATAGGTTTTACTGTATCTGTGATACTGTACAAATAAACAGGTTTACTGTATCTGTGATACTGTACATATAGACAGGTTTTACTGTATCTGTGATACTGTACATATAGACAGGTTTTACTGTATCTGTGATACTGTACATATAGACAAGTTTTATTGTATATGTGGTACTGTACATACAGACAGATTTGACTGTATTTATGATTATACTGTACAAATAGACAGGTTTTACTGTATTTGTGATTATACTGTACAGATAGATAGGTTTTACTGTATCTGTGATACTGTACAAATAGACAGGTTTTACTGTATTTATGATTATACTGTACATATAGATAGGTTTTACTGTATCTGTGATACTGTACAAATAAACAGGTTTACTGTATCTGTGATACTGTACATATAGACAGGTTTTACTGTATCTGTGATACTGTACATATAGACAGGTTTTACTGTATCTGTGATACTGTACATATAGACAAGTTTTATTGTATATGTGGTACTGTACATACAGACAGATTTGACTGTATTTATGATTATACTGTACATATAGACAGGTTTTACTGTATTTATGATTATACTGTACATATAGACAGGTTTTACTGTATTTATGATTATACTGTACATATAGATAGGTTTTATTGTATATGTGGTACTGTACATATAGACAGGTTTTACTGTATCTGTGATACTGTACATATAGACAGGTTTTACTGTATATGTGGTACTGTACAAATAGACAGGTTTTACTGTATCTGTGGTACTGTACATACAGACAGATTTGACTGTATTTGTGATTATACTGTACATATAGACAGGTTTTACTGTATTTGTGATTATACTGGGTATATAGACAGTTTTGCTATACTGTACATAATCTACTAACCTTTGACCTCTGATACTTTTGCAGTCTCCTCTTTTTGACTCACTTGATTTTCTAAATCTACAACATACAACAATAAAAAACCAAATGTGTTTGTCAACAATTCTGTGATATTACAATTAACAAAGTACAGGAAACAGTGCATGACAGTCCCCCCAAGTTTATGTAGGGTGCTTTTCTTTAGGTGTTTTTTTATGATAATTATTTGCAAACATGGCATAATTGTTGCAAGTTGTAGAACTTCACTTAAGGTAGTATCTACCATTATCAAGCTGTGACTTACTCTCTATGTAATATTTTCTAAAAATGGACTAAAGTCCAAAAACCTGTTATGTTCTATAAAAAAAAAAAAAAATAAATTAAGAAAATAAAAACCTTTGCCATACACCTATATTCAATAATATACCCATTCAAACACTCTGTAAAATGAGAAGGTCTTAATTTGAATACTGTGTGATGATTTAGACACACAAACCATGTACCATCTATATAACATTAAATTTCAAATAAAAGGACAAAACCCCAACAAGAGATATTGAAATTAAAGATGATCTTAACTCTATAGTGATACACAAAGAAGATACACAGTAAGTTTGAGCCTAATATGTGACAGAGAAATAAAGATAAAAACAAAAAAAAACCTTGAATAAGACAAATGGACATCTAGACAATATATCCTGTATACAGATGAGCATATGATAATAAAATCAGTACTGGAGAAAAGAATCTTTGTACATTTCTTTTGTTTCTACCTACTGCAAAGTAGAAATACATAAATTGTTTAAATAGATTCAGAAATAGCTTTAGTCACATCCACTCTCTATATTATATATTAGCTTTGTTACATGACAATACTGATTTCTATAGGTCAATTTCACCAGTCACAACATTTGACAAAAATAAAATTTCACTGAATGGTCAATGCTTATTAACTTTTTAAAACACTATCTGATAATGTTCTTCAATGTTTACCTTCATCAACTTTCACTTCTATCCCATTTTCAGTTTCAAATCACCAAATTCTAGGCATTTCATATTTGATAAAACTTTTATTCCTAAAATTATTCATACAGTGGCCTCTGAGTATAACAAGTTTTATGGGACTTCATTTTATATCTCACTATAACTGATATTCGTATTATTTCAGATACTGATAGTTGATCAGTATCTTAATATTATACTGGCATATTCATTAACATGAATTTCTCTGAAATAACATTCGTAAAAGTATGAAATTAGTGCTAGGTATTTAAATAAACTTTGTTCAAAGACAAAATGAGTTAAATAATTCACTGTTAACTTATTTAAATTTGTGGGGTTCAATTGGTGCGACATTACAGTTTTGTTGGGATGTAATTATCGCAAATCACCTGTGAATTTCAAATTTCGTGGATTGGTGCAACATTACAGTTTTGTTGGGATGTAATTATCGCAAATCACCTGTGAATTAGAATGCTTTGTCCGATACAGTATTGCGTTGAGTTACAACACATTTGAATGACACAAATGAACAATTTGAATAAAGAGTTTTTATTGGCCGGTTTCAGTTCGCCCACTTTCTTGCTTCTCACTTTTGAGACAGATAGATTAGAAACATTGGAGTATTAGGAAGTGTTTGCCAAATTTAGCTGTCAAGAATAACACTACGTTGACCGCATGCTGTTGATAGCTAAGGATGTTTCATGAGGTGCACTCGGGCTGTTCGTGAAAAACATGTGAATACGAAAGATTTGTTTGCTTAAAAAATAGAGAATGCTGTGTACCACATTGTTTCTTCATTGTCAGCAATGTTAAATTAAAAATTAACTGTTTTCAATTTGCTACCACTTCTCTAAGACCCACTACCACTGCATAATGGTTAGGCTACATTGTAGCAACATTGGAGAATAAACACGAGTGAAAAAAAAAGTACAAGTTTTATAGGCCAATGCTTCTGTTATCGATGATTGTCAATGCAGACTGTTGATTTATTTATCTTTTTTTTTGAAATGATATGAATTTGGTGCATTATAAGTATGTCTGGATACCTACTGGTCTGATTCACAGTTGCTATAGGAAAATGTTTAATCATCCCTCCTACAAAAATATCTCTGCATGCTGTATTATTAACGCATGATAGATCAATACATATTGTGTTTACCTCACAAAATAATGGTGGATGTTCAATATGTTGTCCTAGGTTTGTGGTGGTGGGCGGAGTTTACTTTCTAGCGCATTTCACTGGTCAAAATATAAGGCCACAAACTTCTGTGAATCAGTGTATTGCATTTATCAAATAAAAGGAAATTTGGACGGACTTAATACGTTTGGACCAATAAGAGATTTTGTCACATTTCGCAATTGTAAACAGACTCAAATGTGTCGTCACAAAACGCATTACTGTATCGGCCAAAACATTCAAATACAAGGGCGAACGGCGGTAAATGGACATGGTTTCTGTACACTGAAACACTCAATATTTTGTTGTAGTTTGAAATTTGTGGGACAGGGGTACCCACAAAAATTGAGCCCCCATGAAATCTAATGATTCTACAGCATTAAAATAAGAGGCCCACAGGCCTTTAAAGTCATTTGAGTATTAGTTAAAAGTATCATTAGTCCTAAGGGCTACAAAATTTAGAGAAAATTTCCTGTTCTGAATATCTAAGCTTCATTCAGCAAAAGTACACATATAAAACAAGATGTGTTCTTAAAACTTAAAAGCATTTATAAGTGCCTATACTGATCAAAGGCTTTAAATAATATTATATATGTAACATTAATGTGAAATGACTAATTTTGACCTGTCCTAAAGTCAAAACCCTGGGGTTGCGAAATTCACAATTTTGGTATATCCTTTTCTGCTTTTCCAAAATATGCAATTAGTTTTTATACCATATCAGCAAACTTCAAAAGTCTTTCAAATGATAAAGACAACAATCACTATAATAATTTGGATCAACCACGGAACTAAATCCTTACCCCTCAAGGATCATGTAATTTACAATTTTGGTAAAGGACTACTTACTCCATCTAAATATCTAATTAGTTTCAATAGCATTAAAGATGGTATTAAAATGTTTTACAAATATACACCATATATACCAAGTTTGACCCCACCCTAGATTCAGAACCTGGCTACCATGGGAATCATAAAATTTACAATTTTGGTAAAGGTCTTCCTGCTCTACAACACTATACATTTAGTTGTTTTTGTTGGTTTTTTTTTGTTTTTTTTGTTTTTTTTACACATGTACTGTTGTACAGAAGTTTTCTGAAAAATTGATAAACTGTTTGGCACTTTTTGCCCTGTCCCTAAGGCCCCAGGGGTGCAGGAGTCCTGAAATTTGCAATTTATGTTAGTCTAGTCCCAAAGATGTTTCCAAAGGGCTACCCGCTCATTCTAAATATCTAATTTGTTTTAATGTAGTATCAATAGCATTCAAGACGATGCTTTTTAAAAAAAAATGTTTTACACATATATACTATATACCAAGTTTGGCCCTGCCCTGAAGTCAGAACCTCTACTCCGGGGATCATGAAATTTACAATTTTGGTAGAGGCTTTCCTGCTCTACATCACAATGCATTTAGTTTTCATAACAAATGTGCAGCTCCAGAGAAGATTTTAGAAAATTGGTCACTTTTAGCAGTTTTTGTCCCACCCCTAAGGCCCAAAGGGTGCAAGAAATTTTTTGTCAGCCTTATCCAAAACATTCTTCATACCAAATCTGAAAAGAACTGGAAAGGTAGTTATCAGGAAGAAGATAAAAATGTTCAATTATTAACACATTTAATCACTGACCATTTTTGCCTCACTCTAATACCAAAACCCCTTCCCCTGCGATCATCAAATTTACACTTTGGTAAAGGGCTACCTGTTCATTCTAAATATCTATATTTCATTTTAGAATCAACAGCATTAAAGAAGATGTCTTTTAAATGTTTTACACATAAATACTATGTACCAAGTTTGGCCCTGCCCTGGAGTCAGAATATCTTTGCAAGCCAAGGGTTGCGGAGTGGACTGAAATCCCTTGGCTTATGAAGATGGAGTCAGAACCTCTACCCCGGGGATCATGAAATTTACAATATTGGTGGAGGCTTTCCTACTCTACATCACTATGCATTTAATTTTGGGTTTTTTTGGGGGTTTTTTAACATGTGTGGTTCTAGAGAGGATTTTTGAATACTGGTCAATCTTATGCAGTTTTTGCCCTGCCCCTGAGACCCCACGGGTGCAGGAGTCCTAAATTTACTATATATGTTAGCATTGTCCCAAAGATGCTCCATATCAAATTTGAAAGGAATTACAATGGTAGTTATCAAGAAGAAGTTAAAAACATTCAATTGTTAACTCATGACGGACACAGACTAATTGCAATAGGTCACCTGAGTTTACTCGGATGACCTAAAAATAATATTTAATTCATTGTACTAACTATATGCGAGTATATTTAAGGAATGAATATACATCATGTACAATCAACCCCATTAAATATTGGAATTTTACTTTACCAAAACTTTTTAAGATATAGAGCTGTTTTGATTACTGAAATTCTGGTTGTTTTTCGTAAGATACGCTATTTAAATTTTGTAGTAAAGTGCTGAAAGCTGATGCACCACTGACTTAGGCCAGCATCACACAGATTTCTCTCCTGTTCAAAGTGAAATCATGTCTACTTTTCCTGCATTTTTTCCCTTACCTGGTACAAACACAGCATTAAACAGTGTCTCCAGAGCCAGTTTTGCTGCCTCCATTTTGGCCAGTTTTTTGCTCTTTGCTGTACCAGTGAAAGTCTGCCCATCTACATCTATAGACATTGTGTACAGCTTATCTTTGTTTACTTCCTGTTCTGATACCAGCTGATATGTCAGGTTTCGTCGTAACTCATTCAGATACATGACTGGGTGTTTGTTTGTCAGTGTGCGGGGTAGTGGTATATGAGACTGGGGTTCGCATTTGATGTCTCCTATCCCAGGGAGGGACTGAAATTGCCCTGTGGTGCCAAGATTTCTTGAAGGTCCTGCAGATATTCATTTAGAAAATTCATAATAGCACAGGCAAAAATTTTAAACTATCAAATTCATGAACCAATTTAAATGAAAAAAAGTATGACCACTGTAAAACTTTAAATAATAATCACACTGTAATTCTTCAATAGTTGGCAATATTTTGAGAGATGCATATACATATGACATTTATCATAAATTCCATTTAATGCATGCAGTATTTCTGCTTTGTGTATAAGCAACAAAGACCATTGAAGTAGATACAATTCTGACATTCTGCTTTGTTCATTCTGAGGACCCGAGAAAATCCCAATTTTACCTGGTCTCCAGTCAAGTGAAAGCCCATATTTAGCTAACGATCAACTGAATGTCTGTGAACTAAATTGGTAAATTTCAGCAAAGCAACACAGCCATAAAAACTGGCTTTTCTCGATCCCAGCAGAACAATAGTAAATGTCAGAATTGTCACAAAAAGGGAGTTGGTTTCTTTGTTGTTTATTGTCATGGCCCAAGGTTATATTGATGATCCACACCCTCCAAAGACATGCAGAAAGGTAGGCAAGTCTATCAGACCAGGAGACAGTTAAGTCAGACCCACAGTGTACAAATAGTACACCTGTCTGTGACTGATACACAGTAAATACTGATCTGACTCCAACTGACAGTATGGTCATGTGACTTGATCAACTTTGCTAACATGCATGTGAAGGGGGCATTTATGGGATGCAATTTGAGAGAGATCTTTCTCACAAATACGACATATAACATCAGACCAATGGTTTCCATGACAACTCACCAACCCAAACTATCCATTGGGAAGCTTTTTGAGAGAATCATACAATCGGGAGAATGTCTGTAACATATGCATGTTTACATAGATCCAGTCAGCATCAAAACCTTTTTGGGAAAAAGAAACAAACTCATCACATCAACCTTTTGAATGCATAAGAATTCCATAAACACCATATTCTATACCTTGCATTGATACCTGTTTCTACTCAAATTAATATCTCATAAATTCTGATTTAAACTGCAAATGTCATAGACTCTAATCTTAGATTCAAATAAAATTCTAAAGGCTTTAACAACAACATACATAAAGTACAGTGCATGTGGGGATACCATCAATCATTTCACTTGGAAGGATTGCTATATGCTTAAATTTTTATATCCCCCAAGTATATATGACATGATGTCACAATGGTCAATGGATAATCTGAAGTTGTCACAATGGCAAAATTAATTAAATGACATAATCACCAATGCCAAAATCTTGAAAGAGAAATAAAGATGTAGGTTCAAATGATGTAATTCAACCCTGTAAATCTTCAAAACTATCAAAATCATTGATATGTGGTAAAACTCCCATAAATTAACAACTGGATTTATGGGTAAAATATGCCAACTTTCAGGCATTTATTCAATATGGGCCAAACATCCAATCCATTTTTCAAATGATAAGTTTAAAAGGCACTTAATTTAATGGAGGATTGATTTTAAAATCAATTAAAACTCTTTGGATAGTACTAGACTGCAGTGATATAAACTGACTGTTCAATATTTGTAGATCTGTTGGTTTGGAACATACTGATAAAGTTAAGATGCCCATTATTCTTGAAAATGAACTCAGTACAGATATATCAAGGTTCTTTTTATTACTGATAAAGGTAAATTTCCCATTTTGACAAAAAATTACTTCCCCTTCCACAGGTAAAAACACAGCATCCTAAAAATTCCCCTTTAAACACAAAATGGGTAGGAAAATCCAAAAGCTAAATAAAATCAAGCAATATCTTTCATGTGTGTAGATTAAACTGAAGTATCATTTTACAATAACAAAAGAAAATTTAACACAATCAGACATTTCATAATAGTAAATTAATGGTTCCAGCCAAATTACACTGTTCATGAACCTAGCTCATAAACATTCTTCTACAGATTTGACTGAAACAATGGCAAATTGAAATATAGATACAGAAAATGCATAATTTCATTTTCAAGATCACTTCACAACTGGGAAGTCTAAATTTGATTCTCAATCAGGGTGGCTTAAATGGAGGTTCAAAGTCACAGTAGGAGTTAGCATGATAATGAACCATTATTGCTACTATGGGTGCAATGATAAACCATGAGATATACATCACAGTAATATTATGCTATAGTTGAATTTATGATATTATACACTATACAACAGTTTGGTATTCTTGGTCCAGATTAATTTGAACCATACCAATTTGGCTTATAAAATTATGTTGTAAAAACATGGCTTTCTGCAATGGAAAATTGTGCTGACTGTGCCACAGAATTAATTTCTCCCCTCCCCTCCCCCCCACTTGCAACCCAGAAATCTCCAATACAAGAGCATTTTGGATTCTGTGAAACAGAAGAAAATGGTAGATCATGTTGATGTTTAGATATTTTTTACGAAAAACATGCAGTTGTAACAGGAAGGTGCAATTGAATTATACCAAAATCAATGAATTGCTCATTTGTTATTATTCATAGAATTTTAAAAAAAGTATTGTGATATGCATCATATCATCAGGTCTGTATTGTGATATGTATCATATCATCAGGTCTGTATTGTGATATGTATCATATCATCAGGTCTGTATTGTAATACGTATCATATCATCAGGTCTGTATTGTGATAACGTATCATATTATCAGGTCTGTATTGTGATACGTATCATATCATCAGGTCTGTATTGTGATAATGTATCATATCATCAGGTCTGCATTGTGATACGTATCATATCATCAGGTCTGTATTGTAATAATGTATCATATCATCAGGTCTGTATTGTGATACGTATTGTGGGGCAAGTACATTGTTGCACTCCTAATTGCTACAGTCATAAATGCCATGCATAGGTCAAAATTTATAGCACTTAAGTTGGTGACATCTTTACATGAGTAAAAGATTCTCGAATGGGGTGTAGAACAACATACAAAATTTGTAACAAACAAAACATTATGCTAATTTAATTAGCCTATGAAGCCGATACATTTACACCGGTCGTAATATTTTCCAGGTCAGATTCCCATCAATATCAAAAACTATACACCAACCTCTAGTAGGCCTACTTTCAAAATCTCATGAAACTCTTTGAATACATTTCTTAAATAACCCGGGTTTGTCTACTACAACGCACGAAAAGTTTCTGTAAGTAAAATTTCTGAAATGCAAATTACCTTCCGATTCCATTCCCGGATTCCGAGCTGATCTATTTCATTAGTCTAGTTTCTCTTTCTTTTCAATTTACTTTGCTTTTATAATTTGTCAAATTGTACAAGGAATGATTCGCTCATGTGAAAACCTCGTGGTCTTAAAATTTCTGTACCGTTGACTTTTATTTTTTAATTGATTAATTTATTATACGAATAATTTTTCTAAAAAATAACAAATGTTGGTATATTGTTTATTTTGAATCACTTTAAGGATATTTCACAAAATTATGAGTGATTTACCCTACATGGTCCATGTCACCTGACGTCAATAACGTGGCGATTTCTCATAAACCGTGTAACCTTTAATCCAGCAATGAATTTTCATATCCCATACATTATAGCTTTTGTAAGCAACATATATATTATATGTTTCTGCTTTTTGAGAGAGAGAGAGAGAGAGAGAGAGAGAGAGAATGTTCTATTGTAAATAGCCAATTCAAATGTGTTCCTACACAGTCATTACCAGTCTGAATCCAGTGTCATTACCAGTTTGAACCCAGTGTCATTACCAGTCTGAATCCAATGTCATTATCAGTCTGACTCAAGTGTCATTACCAGTCTGAATCCAGTGTCATTACCAGTTTGAACCCAGTGTCATTACCAGTCTGAACCATGTGCAATTACCAGTCTGAATCCAATGTCATTATCAGTCTGACCCCAGTGTCATTACCAGTCTGAATCAAGTGTCATTACCAGTCTGAACCCAGTGTCATTACCTGTCTGAACCATGTGCAATTACCAGTCTGAATCAAGTGTCATTACCAGTCTGAACCCAGTGTCATTACCTGTCTGAACCATGTGCAATTACCAGTCTGAATCCAGTGTCATTATCAGTCTGAATCCAGTGTCATTATCAGTCTGAACCCAGTGTCATTACCAGTCTGGATCCAGTGTCATTATCAGTTTGAACCCAGTGTCATTACCAGTCTGAACCATGTGCAATTACCAGTCTGAACCTAGTGTCATTACCAGTCTGAATCCAGTGTCATTACCAGTCAGGGGCCTCCGTGGCCGAGTGGTTAGAGCATCGGGCTCAAAATCACAAAGCCTCTCACCTCTGTCGGTGCGTGTTCGAATCTCGGCCGCGGCGTTATGTGAGCAAGTTTGCCAGTTTACTTGCGGAAGGTCGGTGGTCTCTTCCCAGGTACATTGTATCTGGGTTCTCTCCTCCACCTATAAAAACTGGACGCCACCAGATAACTGAAATATTGTTGAGTGTGGCGGAAAGCAATAAATAATCAATCAATCAATCATTACCAGTCTGAACCCAGTGTCATTACCTGTCTGAACCCAGTGTCATTTCCAGTCTAAACCCAGTATCATTACCAGTCTGAACTAGTGTCATTACATGATATCAACCAGATTAAGAACTTTCATCCCTATAATGTAATAATTAACTCCACAACATTCTGATTCTTGTAATGTAACAATTCCACAACATTCTCATTTCTATAATGTAATAAGTTTATGCCACATATTGCTGAATCTCTATAATGTAACATCTCCACAGCATTCTCAACTCAATAAGAATTCCACTCAATAATGTAATAGCTCCACAGCATTCTCAACTCTATAATGTAATAACTCCACAGCATTCTCAATTCTATAATGTAATAACTCCACAACATTCTCATTTCTATAATGTAATAATTTTATGCCACATATTGCTGAATCTCTATAATGTAACATCTCCACAGCATTCTCATCTCAATAAGAATTCCACTCTATAATGTAATAGCTCCACAGCATTCTTATCTCTATAATGTAATAACTCCACAGCATTCTCATCTCTACAATGTAATAACTCCACAGCATTCTCATCTCTATAATGTAATGACTCCACAACATTCTCATCTCTATAATGTAATAACTCCACAGCATTCTCATCTCTATAATGTAATAACTCCACGACATTCTCATCTCTATAATGTAATAACACCCTATACTGTCATTACTGCTTGGTAATGTTGATATATCACAACAGATGTTTTGTTTCATGTTTGTTTATTTAATTTTAAATTAATTAAACATACTTTAATTGATAACAGTGACCATTAGTTATACAACCATTTTGCTAGCATTGTATGTACACTGCTCTACAAAAGCTGTGCATACAATCTGCTACTGAAAAATGCTGACTCTAAACTGTACACAGATTTTAATGTATTCCTCTAAAAACAGCACTTGATCAGCTAGCCCCAGGCTTTATCACTTGGATATACTGCTAGCTGTGTAACACTACTCTCCAACAATGGAAACCACAATATAGGCTGCCTATCTTGTCAACAATGCCGACTTTCACGGCTCAAATTTGGTCCAACTGAAATACAAAATGAAAATTATTTGCGCCTAAATCTAAACTTGCATGATTTGATTGATTTCACAGTTCAAATTTTTCGTTACACTTACTAAATCTTCAGCGTCATCCCCTTCCGCTGACTGTTTGGCTTCCTCTTTCATCTCTTCCTCCTCCTCGGTGACGAATGCCTTCGCTTCCTCCTGCATCACAGTACTGTCCTCACTTTCCATTTTTGAGATCAACCCTTGTTTCTCTGTAATACAACATCAAAATAATCATTTATGATGGAGTATACAGTTGCAACCAAATACTCTATGCATCTCTCTCTCTTTCGATGTCTCTCTCTTTCTTTCTCTGTCTCGCTCTCTTTCTCCGTCTCTCTCACTGCTTTAACATGCAAACAGAAGCTAATAATAATATGAAAGTAAAAACTGTTAATATAAGGTAGAGAGAAAACAGATTTGGCTTGAGAAACATGACAATAACTAAGAGCTATTGATTTCCATCACATGCTTGCATTATGAAATACAGAGTTTAATGCAGGCTTGTAGCTCAAGGCTCCTCAACTAAGACTTTAAAATATGAGTCTAATTTTGCCCATCAACCTTCTAGGCTTAAATATATGATTGACTGTATATTATTTTATGTCACGCTTGAAAATTTTTCACTCATAAGGAGATGTCTGGCTTAAATATACATTGTACATTTCATCATTGTACACGTATATTAAACAGTGTACATAAAACAGAATATTAAAACTTTTACCATCCACTAGCATTTCCCAGAAATCCCGTCTTCCTTTTTCTATCAGGAACTCCTTGAACTTTTTCATAAAATTATTATACAGCATTGGTTCTGATTTCTAAAAATTCAAAAAACCTATGTGATCATAAATCAATGCAAATGCAAAAACTTCAGAATTTTAAAGAGTCGAAGTTTTCAAGCTTTTTCAACAAATAAAACAAATTGTTCCCTCCCAAAGCTCTGATGTCAATTGTTTTAGATAAGAACAAAATACAATACTGACACACTACACATAAGTTAAAGGGAATCAAGGTATCTTTTAACTCGAGGAGGGGGGATGGGTGTTTAAATACTAGTGATTAGTGCACTTGCTTCACACCACTGCAAGTTTGATCCTTGAGATCAGCAGTGGTTGTAAGTGAGAGGGTATGGTGGTTGCCTACTAGAAGATCTTGGTTTCCTCTGGGTATTACATTTTCCCTCCACGCCAGTGACCCTTTCGCAACAATACTGAGACTGATGAGATATTGTTTGTTTGTCATTGTAAATAAAAAAGTTTAAACATTTTTTATAGTCCATACAAGATATTTTCTTATGTATATTTTGAACAACAATACATGTCTATTACTGACGTCATCATCCAATGAAATTGTCACAAAGGATTTAATTTCTACTACATTTCTTGACTTTGTCAATAAAAAAAGACCTAATGTAAATAAATGTTTTATTTGTAAATTACTTCTAACTCTAATAAACCCATTCAGAGAATGTTTGGACTTTTTACCATAATTATACCAGAATATTGGTTTTCTTTCATATAAATAACTTCCAACTTTAGAATGTAATCAAAATATAATTCTACCCCGATATCAAAATCTAAATAGCTTCCAGGCTACTTTGAATCATCAATTCTTATGGGCATCAAATATTGTCAATTTGACAAAAATAGTTTTGTTCATATGTTCATTTTGTGGAAAGGTACTCCATGTTTTTCTTTTATGAGTGAAATTGCATATCATTTATCACATGATCTCACAAAACCACAAACACAACAAATGTCCTCAATAATGGCAAATTCCGATGCGGCCATGCCAAAGTTAAAGTTTTTAAAAAGTAAGTTAAAAGCCAAGGTCACGTATCTTGGAACCAATAGAAAGGTATTGTCACAAGAAATACTTCTGTGAAATATGAATTTGTATTTATCATATAGAAGTTAAGGCCAATGTCAAAATTTTTAAAAAGGTAGATCAAATGCCAAAGTCAAGACATTTAGTACCAACAGAAAGGTTTTGTCACAAGAAATACTCACATGAAATATGAAAGCTCTAGTACATGCCATTTAAAAGTTATGGTGAAGTTTAACATTTTTAAAATGTATGTCAAAATACCAAGGTCAAGGTCACATGGTCACTCATTTTGGTCCAATATTAAGGTCTTGAAACAATAAACACTAACGTCAAATGTGAAAGCCCAAGTACTTACCATTTAAAAGTTGGGGCCCCAAGACTAAATTTTTTTTTAAAAAGTAGGTCATACCCAAAGGTCAAAAATCACAAAGTCAAAATTTTGGTAGCAAGAGAAAGGTCTTGTCACAAGGAATATTCATATGAAATATCAAAGCACTAGCAGTTACTGTTCAATAGTTATTAGGGAGGTTAAAGTTTCAGACAGAATTACAGAATGACAGACAGGACCAAAAACAATATGCCCCCCAATCTTCCATCTCAGGGGCATAACACCCCTCCCTCCCAACAAAACCCCATTAGATTAATGCAAGGGGTTGCATTTTATTTCAGACATTTGGAATAATTTTCCTAATGTTTCAAAGTATTTTGACTTTCTTAAGAGATGTCAGTATTTTTCTGTTTTAAATCAAAGACACATAACTTTGAATGTTAATCACTCTGAAATGTCTTTTCATATTGACCGAGAATGGACCTCAAGATTTGATTCACGAAGGAAATTGATAGACGTACTTTCATTAACAGTCATTCCACTATTTAATCATGAACTACCTTTACAGATTGTTCCCTCAAGGTTTTCAAGCAGTCCAGTGCTTTTCCATAAAACTGTGGACCAAAGGAATCTGTCACCAGCTGTTCCACTCTCTTCTGCATCTGTTTTGAGGCTAAATATATAAAAAGAATGGCAGTGGAAGTGCTTGGATTTAAATTTCACAATCATGAATTTCAACGGTTACTATGGAATCATTATTATTTGTGGGGGCTCAATCTTCGTGGATACCTTTTACCAATGAATTTACTTTGCCACAAACCAGTTATTCTTTGCAATAGCTTCTACAGTATAGTGTTGTATATTTACAAAATGACATTAACCCTCGAAATTCTATCCCCAAGATTTGGCTACCCATGAACATTGGCCTTCATGAACATTAATGATTCACATTAAAAATTCACTGGAGATTCATCCAGAATTATTGTGGGCCATGGATCATAGATCTGCACTATAGAGTTCATTTATAATCATATTGTATCAATCATATTCTGGTTTTGATTAATGAAGAAAGTTTAAATATGTGCAAGGTATTTGTTCTATTACACATAATCAGTATATCCTCAAAATGTTAACAAAATATCTAAAGTATGAATGAAATCACACAATAAACCATGTAAAAAAACCAACCAAAAACAAAAAATAAACCCCCCCAAAAAAACCAAAAAACAAACAAAAACAAAACAAAACTAAAAAAATTTCAATTCCTTCTTTATTAATTTTAACAATATAAAGTCTTTTGCCTATGTGTCATCTGACATCATAATCACTGCAAACTGTAAAGGATGTAGAACTTATTATATTTCAAATTTATTGTCAGCCCATAATTAAAATGTTTAAGTCAAAAACATTTTCTTATAGGAAAAAGACTAGTGTGCAACAAGAGTACCGAAAACAGTACATACTATGCCCATCACAAGCTTATATAAGGGAATTTTTCTTAAATCATGAGTTGTAAAACTTTACTCAAGGTACTATCAACCATCATCAAAGCTATGACATTCTTTCTTTTGCATTGTTTTAATATCAAGTTTGACAGTCCTAGCCCCAACAGTTTGGTTTATATCCTTCTTATAAGGTTTTCCTATTAAGTGATACTATGACCTTGACCTTTGACTTTAAAGAAAAAAAGGTGTCCTCCAATTGGTATGAGGAATATGTGCAATATGTGTAATAACTTTGACAGTTCTAGCCTCAATAGTTCAGTCTGTATCCTGCCTAAAAGGTCTTCCTATGAACTGATATTATGACCTTGACCTTTAACCTTCAAAACACTAGGCAGCTTCCTCTCATCATGATGATCAAATAAACCAAGTTTGACAGTCCTAGCTCCAATAGTCCAGTTTGTATCCTGTCTACAAGGTTTTCCTCTTAACTGATACTACAACCTTGCCAATTGACCTTGAAAAACAATAAGCATCTTCCTCTCATCATGGTGATCAAAGGTACCAAGTTGTAAGATCCTGGAGCTTAAGGTTCATTTTGCATTTTGCCTGCAAGGTCCAGCCAGACAGACGGATGGACAGATGGACGCCATACCAGAATACATCCCATCTTTGATGGGCATATAAAAATTAAATGATATCGTACATTTAAACTGTCATTTTATTCATCTTACATGTAGATATAGAATTCTGCCAAAGCACAAGATACAACATTAATGCACAGTACACACACACACACACACACACACACACACACACACACACACACACACACACACACACACACACACACAGTGTCTAAAGACAAGGCATAGTGGGCAAAGTTTACCTTCTTCAAACCTATCAGCATCCCTCTGATTAATGAGTGCAATAAAGTCATCCACTGGTGTCACTGTACCAACCTAAAGTCCATAAGCAAAAAACAAAATCAACATGATTTCTCTATATCAACCCGATACACTGCATCTACAGCAAAGCCAGGTACATATAGTAATCATGAACAAAGGTATATGTATATACTAATTATGAACCCATGTATATATACTAATTATGAACTCATGTAGATATAAATACTAATTATGAACCCATGTAGATGTAAATACTAATAATGAACCTCTGTGACATCTGCCCTGGTCATATCCGCCAAACCTCCACCAAGATCATCATCTAACTTGATTTTCTTTGAGGATGGTTCTTCATCTTCTCTGAAACAATTATTATTATGAACACCTTGAGATTAAGAGAAAGTGAGAGATAGAGAGTTGAACAGAGAGAGAATTACAATGAAATTAACGTCATTCTAATTCACTGCATACTTATTCTTTTCATAAAAAATGCATATTACCTCTGCAAGAATGAACTATTAACACTGTTCTTCACAAATATGCATGTAAGTATCACAAAATTATGACTATAAATTTGTGTGCAACATGGTTACTTGCATAAAATGAAATGTCCCTAATACACTTATATGGAAGAAGAGGGTCATGGGCCTGAACACTCAACTGATGATCATTACACAATTAATGATCTTACGACTTATACACATCATTGAGGTTCAAGTCCTGGTCCACATGTTTATATACGGGGGACACTTTTTAAGTTCGTAGAGTAGGTCAGTCTTTTTAAAACCGCTTGAAATATCAAAATTTTATTTAAGACCTTCAAAATATGCCCCATCCGCCTCAACACACATTTTACACTGATCATTGATCTATATCATATATACTTGGACTTGGCTTGGATTTCTCAAAAAAAAAAATCTCAGACTTAAGTTTCAAGTTTCATTTAGTTGAGTAGTCAAAATTTGAATAAAATCTCGGACTAAGTTCAAGTTTCAACTAATTTTTGTTGCTGTTGAGAAATCCAGGCCAGGTGATGGAGAGACAGACATGTTGATCACATGATTTTGTAGTCCAATACAACCATGAAAAATTGGTATTCAATGAAAAAAGAAGAAATCAAAACACACAAAATAGGTGTAAATCTGAAACTTTTATGGTTACTTACACTGACACAAACTCCCATGAACTGAATTTGAAGCCACAATTTGTAATAAAATTTGTATGCTTATGGTCCAGAGAAGGAAGGGCTTTGTATGAAACTCTATTTCACTATATAAGTGGAATTTTCTTCGAGAATTTTTTTTAGTGATTTTTCCATAAAAATTAGTGTGTGTGTGTATATATATATATATATATATAGTGAGAGCTAATTTTAAATTGGACTTTATAATTCCAGGAAAGATAACTAATTTCCCTATCTCGTCACTCTCACTAATAATGTCATAATTAAATCCTTGCTAAAATTCTGCTTATATGGTATTCTATTCAGCTGTGAAACACAACATCCCTGAATGTAGCCACATTGAATTGTGGCAATGTGACCTTGATCAATGACCTTGATCCTTATCTGTCATAGACACTGTAGCTTTGAGTTCACCTAGTATGTTTCATATTTTCAAAATTTCAGCCAATCAGAGAATTTCCTCTGAAAAGAGGAAAAATTACTCCCCTGATGTTACCAATAGAAATGTTACACAATTTAGCATTTGCTGACAATAATGATTATTAATAAATGATAGATGTTCTACTTATGTATCTTTGGGATTAAACTATTTTGTTGTCTCATTTTGAACTAAGAACAAACCTTTGAGTGAGTTCTTAAATTACATGTAACTTGTTGTAAATTGGTTTTCAGACATGGCAAATACTAGGCAATTAAGAATAATGATAAGGAAATATCGATATCAGAGGCTCATGTGCAACCCTTTCAGTCTTCAATTCTGTATTGTTAGAAGTTTTAAATACCCAAGAAGATACTGCCCACAACTAAAGCCAATGCTTCATTTTGTGATTATCTAAAACCTTAACTTGAACATTTACTAGAGAGTGTATTAGAAGACTAAGATGAGTGAGCTTTCCGCTCAAGTAAGTGCACCTTCAGTGCATGGGAGTAAGCTTCCAGCCCAAGTGAATATGCCTCCAGCACAAAGGAGTGAGCCATCAACTCAGGGGAGCTTGAGGATTTGTTTTAAGTTATCTGCTCAGGGAGCTTGAGGATTTGTTTTGAGTTATCTGCTCAGGGGAGCTTGAGGGTTTGTTTTGAGTTATCTGCTCAGGGAGCTTGAGGGTTTGTTTCAAGTTATCTGCTCAGGGAGCTTGAGGGTTTGTTTTGAGTTATCTGCTCAGGGTGCTTGAGGGTTTGTTTTGAGTTTTCCACTCAGTGGAGCTTGAGGGATTGTTTTGAGCAATCTGGTCAAGGGAGTTTGAGGGTTTGTTTTAAGCCATCAGCTCATGGGAGCTTGTAGGTTTGTTTTGAATCATTAGCTCAAGAGAGCTCAAGGGTTTGTATTGAGCCATTAGCTCAGGAGAGCTCAAGGGTTTGTTTTGAGCCATCAGCTCATGACAGCTAGATAGTTCGTTTTCAGTACATTCTTACACCTGCTGTGAACACTAACTTCTGTTTAAACATGTTTTCTCCTGTTTTCTTGTCATCCTTCTTCTTCACCACTTCCAATTTAAACAGTTCTTTGATCTTTTCACACTGTACCTCACATCTAGCACTGACCTCTTGTGGAGGTTTCAGGGAATTTGCAATCATGTGAGATAACTCAGGGAGGGGATCATGAGGTTCAAATGCTCGATGTTGTAGACACTGAAAAGAAAATATAACCATTTTTATTATTATTATTATTATTTTTTTTTTGGCATTTGCATAAAAACACATGAGCTCAACTGGCCTTCAAACAGACAACTAAAAGTCTCTGTGTTTAACTTTGGATGATGGTTTGTTTCCTCCTGACCTATTATTGCTCATGAGGTGAATACTCCAGTGACTGAAAAATCTGATGGATGATTTTGACCAGTATCAACATATTTCTTTTTTTACCTCTAGTAACCAAAAGTTGACACTAAGTTATAAATATGTACAAGAGCATTATATTGTTCGGTTATATAACTGGTTGCTTTTTTTGAAATATCTATCTTCATAAGGAATATCATACACATTCACCAACACACCTGATAAAGTCTTTGAAAGTATGGATGAAATATCAACTTTGGTTTTAATGCTTCAACTTTTTCACCATCTTCATCCCTGAAAAATAAAACAGATAGCATCAATTTATTCTTAGTTTTCAATTATGATCATCCAGAAGTGATAACAAGACACCATGCTATGTAAGTTTTCCAATGTGAATAGGGCAAGGCTTCCCCTGCACCTTCTGTGGTGGCTATTTATAATAAACTTACAGTATCATTTTCTTCAAGACAAATGGACAGGAAATCTCTGATTAAATACACATGTAAATGTACGTACTCTGCTCCTTGTGAGAGATCACTCTGGTTAATCAATTCATTTATGGCATCTAGTTGTGCATCTGAAAAATAGTCAGAGTACAAAAAGCTTTAAAATATACACAAAAGTATATAAACTAATACATGTAGAAAATGACAGTATTGGCTTTTGAGGAAAACAACAATGTGGGCCTCTGATGAAAATGAAAGTGTGGGCCTTGATGAAAATGACAGTGTGAGCCTCTGAGGAAAATGACAGTGTGGGCCTCTGAGGAAAATAACAATGTGGGCCTCTGAGGAAAATGACTGTGTTGGCCTCTGAGGAAATGACAGTGTGAGCCACTGAGGAAAAGGACAGTGTGGGCCTCTGAGGAAAATGACTGTGTTGGCCTCTGAGGAAAATGACAGTGTGAGCCGCTGAGGAAAAGGACAGTGTGGGCCTCTGAGAAAAATGATGGTGAGGGCCTCTGATGACAATGATAGTGTGAGCCTCTGAGGAAGATAACAATGTGGGCTTGTGAGAAAAATGAGAGTGTGGACCTTTGGGAAAAATGCCAGTGTGGGTTTGTGAGGAAAATCAGTGTGGGCCTCTGAGGAAAACAACAGTGTGAATCTCTACAAAAAATGACAGTGCGGGCTCCATAAAAAACAAGAATGTAGGTTCTACACGAGGTTATAGAGTGAGTCTATAGTATAATACTCCATGTGAGGCTTATCATTATGGGGCATATCTGAAATACCGTAATGTTCAAAACCAGAAAGACATGACTTTCAACAATATTCATGTTTCACCTGAAAACAAATTACAACCTGCACTAAATTCCTTGGACCTCAATATCCATCCATATTTAGGGTGTGAAAGGAAGAAATGCAAATCTAAGTAATACAGCTCTTTGGTCACCAACCTGAATCTATACTTAACTAGGTAAAACTAATTAATTTTCCCAATAGCAGAAGAATGGATGAAAAGACAAACAGACAGACATGGTGAAACCAATACACTCTCAAAAGATGTTTGTGTCTACCAGGATACTGGTAGAATGTATAAAAATATTCTGTAAAAATTACTATCAATGGCCATAACTTTCTCAAAATTAATTGAATCAATCTGAAAATGCTGTACTGGTTCATATAACATACAGCATTTCCACAAAATTTAGAAGAATGTAAATGAACAGTCTCTGAGAAAATCTCAGGACAAATTACATCTATGGAGAGACCGACAGACAGAAACCAATATGTCCTCTCAAACAAATAATTAGTTCCAGTAGATGTATCATGTAAACATGCAATGATGTGATATTGTTTGGTTGCAGAGATCAATTCAGTCAAAGTACTGTATAATAATTGGAACTTAATTCTCAAGACAAATTTACTGTTGAGATGTGCGATTTTGTACAGTAATGTGTTTCCACTTGAGATTTCAATAAAAAGTGTCCACTGAGTCTCTCTCTCTCTCTCACACACACACACACACACACACACACACACACACACACACACACACACACACACACACACACACACACACCACACACACACACACACACGTATTTACAACCTTACACCTGTACTTACCTGTAGGTTTGTACTTTTTGTTAGCTTGTGTCTCCTCTTTCACTGGCAGAGAGCCAAATGTGTACTGTCTAATGTCCTCAGTAAAAGGCAGCTCCACATAGATCAAACACTGGAATAAACCACGTGGTTTTATTTAAAAAAAACAACAAACAGTTAACATGCTTGTATCATAAAACACTCAATATGTATACAAATTATCATATTGTTTCAATTGTATCAGTCTGTCATATAAATAAAAACACCCAGAGTGAAGCTAAACTATAAAATGAGAAACATGTATTTGTCTGTTATCCACTATTCACTTGTATGGTTTAACTGCAGTTATTCCTCTTGATTTAATTCTTTCACAAATCATAGCAAGGATAAAATTTGTACGACTACTTGATGAGAGGCACCCAAAAACCCAATATGGATGGGTGGGGAATGCAAGGGTGAGGTGGGGTGGTTTGGACTTACACTGTAAGACAAAATTATGATGTGAGGCACCACAAAGCCCAGGGGTGGTGGCCTTATCATGTAAGACAACTTAATACTAAGCACCAGTAAACCCATTTTCCAGCTGGTGACCTTAGTTTGTAAAACAACATAATGTGGGGCACCAGGTCTGAGGTAGTGGCATTCCATTGAAAACAACATAATGTGGGGCACTGGTTCAGGGGTAGTGGCATTCCAGTGAAAACAACATAATGTGGGGCACCAGTTCAGGGGTAGTGGCATTCCATTGAAAACAACATAATGTGGGGCACCAGTTCAGGGGTAGTGGCATTCCATTGAAAACAACATAATGTGGGGCACCAGTTCAGGGGTAGTGGCATTCCATTGAAAACAACAATGTGGGGCACCAGTTCAGGGGTAGTGGCATTCCATTGAAAACAACATAATGTGGGGCACCAGTTCAGGGGTAGTGGCATTCCATTGAAAACAACATAATGTGGGGCACCAGTTCAGGGGTAGTGGCGTTCCATTGAAAGTATGGGTTTGGTGACTTTACCTTATTAAACAACCCGAAATTAGGCATTATCATTCATTATGATTACTGATAATAATAATAATAATAATACATTTATTTTGTGAAACGTAAAATCCATATTGCTCTAAACACTATTTAAATAACAATAAAATAAGTAAAATATGTTGTATAAGAACAAATAACTAGAAGGTGAAGATAAAGAGTCTGTTGTGATTGCACAACATAGTAATCTTGAGTTCATCAGCACAGTTGTAATGAATTGCAAACAGATGAGTCTTTAGTTCAGATTTAAAGATACAGAGACTAGTGGCAGTTCTGATATCATATGGTAGAACATTCCATAGTTTAGGGCCAGCCACACTAAAAGCTTGAGTTTGATTCACAGATGAGGTGGTAAATGGCACTTGTAGTAGGGTCTGCTCACTGGACACAGAGTTCTGGAGGGAGCATAGGGTGTAATGAGTTCCTGCAGATAGGATGGAGCCATGTCATTGACTGTTTTGTACACAACACTAGATGTGGGGCATTAGACAGCCCAGTTTGGAGTGGTGGCCTAATCTTGTACAGTGATTTGATGTGGCACAGCAGACAGCCCAGTTTGGAGTGGTGGTCTAATCTTGTAGTGATTTGATGTTGGGCATCAGACAGAACAGTTTGAGGGACAATAGTTTTAATTCAGAAGATGACCCCTTCTGTTTAGTGGAAGGGGGGAGGGGCTTACCTCGTATGATGATTTGATGTGGGGCATCAGACAGCCCAGTTTGGGGGCAGTAGCTGCACTATACACTTTTCTAACAATGATGGCCATGTTGGTTTCATATAGAGCGTTAATTAGAGCAGAAAGGGCAACAGCGGCAACCTGAAGAAATACAATAAATTTCCATACAGACATATAAAGAACTTGCCAACACAATACATTTCAATAAAGAAAACTTTGAAGAACTAGCTAATTTTCATAGCTCCCTCTTCATTCATAGTCTACTTATAATACATTTGGTCCCAAAATACAGGTTTTTTTTTTTTTACTTTAAACAACCTTACCTCATCATCTTTGTCTGCCACCACATAATGTGTGTTATCTCCCATAAAGTGATGTCTTTTTACCTGGTCAGAGGAATTAACACTGCATAACACACTTCAATAAACAATTCAACAGAGATATATATCCTTTGTGCAGCTACAGCATAATAAAGTGGGTATAAAATATAGGATTCATATACCCAAGGGTGATTAGTGACTTCATAGTGGATCACCACAGCAAAAGAAAAAAAACTGATATAAAAAAACGGCATTCATATAGTCTAGGGTGTTTTTCCATAAAATGACCAGGCAATTTGACTAAAACCCATTTTAACTTGAGTTTTTGATTAATATTAAATAAGAATGTAGAAACTTACTTAGTTATTCTTGAAATAGGTCTCATTATGTATATATCGTTCAGTGAAGTTCAGGCTTTAAATATAGATAATCTTATTTTTGAAAAAAACTTGAAAAACCTACCATTACATAATGATATAAAAATCTATAAGAACATATACATATCTACAAAATCAAAGAATAGTTATCCTCCGCAAT
This sequence comes from Ostrea denselamellosa, assembly GCA_024699665.1. Taxonomy (NCBI): domain Eukaryota; kingdom Metazoa; phylum Mollusca; class Bivalvia; order Ostreida; family Ostreidae; genus Ostrea; species Ostrea denselamellosa. The sequence goes on along the minus strand of JAMZEH010000064.1, from coordinate 15,581,250 downwards.
AATTACTGTACATGGAAAGTGTTTAAAAATAACTAAAATATTCATTCGAATATTTATTATGTAAGTACATAATGTGTCTTTTAAAACGTTATAGCAAATCTAAACTTGTTAATTCCTTTAAAAATGAAAGACCCATATGTTTAAGCCAGCAAAGCCATAATGTTAAAATGAAACTTGTAAAGCGGGTAAAAATGTGGTTAGCGTACAAAGTTGTCTTTGATTACATTAAATTATGGTTTTGCATAGGCTTAGTTTACGAATGCAAAAAGGAACCATGTCAGAATGATCTGTAAAAAATGGAAAAAATTAGAAATATTTCTATAGGTTATGAAGTGAAATCAAAATTTTTCATACATATTTACAATATTGGTTTGTTAGATCCATTATATTACACTACAGATGTCCATCATGAAGTCAACCTTGGCTATATGAACTCGGTGTTTCATATCCGTTCATTTAGGTATGGCCAAACAGGTTCAAAAGTACCGAAAGGATATCTAATCTTATCAAATATAAACATCTGAACTTTGTCCAAAATAAGCAAAATCATAACAGCCAATTTTTATATCACCCAAAATTACGATCTAAAAAGTTTTAATTATCAATCATAAATGCTTATATCTGCATTAAAAGTTGAAGCACATAGGAAAAATTTGTACAAGGCCTCAAAAGTTGCATAATTTCAAGAACCTGGGATAATAAAAAATCTGTAGAATATGACATCATGATGAGAGACAAGTAATCAATCTGAATCTTATTGATAATCTGTGGGTCTTTTACTGATAATCAACAACTGTCAAGTTTTGTAAAGCTGAGCCATATTGTATGCTTTTCATAAACCTACATATGTAAATGTCACTAAACCTATGTCTGTAAACTTCCTTACATTTTCCATTTTTGTAAATCCAAGGGCTTTCAGGCATTTTTCTGCTTTGTATTTCATATTTAGCTTGTCATCCTCTGACATTGGGACAAGCGTCGTCCCATACTTGTGACCTGAAAGAAAACAAGATCTCATTAGTGTAGGTGATCAATGGTTACATAGTCAACTAGGTCATCAGTCAAAATAAGTAACTAGAAGATCAATGGTTACATAGTCAACTAGGTCATCAGTCAAAATAAGTAACTGGAAGATCAATGGTTACATAGTCAACTAGGTCATCAGTCAAAATAAGTAACTGGAATATCAATGGTTACATAGTCAACTAGGTCATCAGTCAAAATAAGTAACTGGAAGATCAATGGTTACATAGTCAACTAGGTCATCAGTCAAAATAAGTAACTGGAAGCGAATGGCAGAATCAGTGAAGAGTATTTTTGACATTCTATCACAGAATTTATTAAAAAAAAATTATATTGATGTTGATAAAAGTTGCAAAAAAACAGAATGAATCCAGAATTATGACTCCCCAGGAAAAAGCAGTTCTGAAGATTCGATATTTATAAATGACAATCATCACATAATTTTATGAGGTCATAAAAGATGTCTAGATTCACGTTAATTAATATGGAGTATTCTTTTGTGACATTTTCACCAAACCTTCTACTATGTCCTCCTTCTCCACTTCAGTCTCCTCCTCGTCATTTTTGTGATAGGTCCGTAGCGTGTCAATATCTGCATCTTCATCTTTAGCATACACCTTCTTGAAGCTTTTTACTTTAAAATCCTTAATCTATTGTCCAATACAGGTGCAATTAATAAAAATCTGTGGTTATTTTAATGTATAGAAGAATTCCTACTAGAAAGTTAGTACATGTACATATATCTTTATTTATCTTTATTTTTACACATTTATATACAGCCAACAGAGTAAGTACTGAAGTAGTGATCTACCTTGATGTATGAGCAGACAGGTATCTTGATTTCTGACGTAACTTCTAACTGGACTTTCCATGGAGTAGGACGGACTTGCCTCATCTGGAAGTAGCTCAAAGCTGGCAGAGCCTCACTAGGAAGGGTCAGTGAAAACATTGAAAGGGTATAGCCAAAGTAAAACTTGATGCTATAATTTGTTATCAATAACATCGCTTTGAAATGGTGGTATATTTGTAATTCACCAAAGTAAGATGTGGTTTTCTACTTCATTATAAGTAACTGAAGGTGAAGAGCAGAACAAGTGAAAATGTTTTTGACATTTTACCACAGCATTTCTGTGACAATATTTTCCAACCAAGTTTTGAATTCTCCTTGCATGAGTTTGCCCTTTAATTCGTACATGTACCTAAAGTTTGCCTTTATCTACACCTTGAATTTCCCTTAATGTAAATCTAAATTTTCCACAATTTGTTGCAGAATTTCCCTGTCTTTACAACTGTATGTCCCCTGTTTATATATTCCACCTATTCATACTTGATTTCCCTATTTATACTTGACTTCCCCCCAATTTATATTTGTGCATAGAGTAGACATCATTCTGAAGTTTTTGAATTATCATCATTTGTTTTGCGGGTTTACAATGCCCAAACAAAGAATGTTACATTGCATTAAATATGATGCGAGTTGTTTTTCTTTTCAATCTTTACAAGCAAATATATACCTATTTATACCTGAATTTCTGACTATTTATTGTTGCATTTTCCACTACTCATACCTGAATTTTCCACAACTCATACCTGAATTTTCCACTACTCATACCTGAATTTTCCACTACTCATACCTGAATTTTCTACTACTCATACCTGAATTTTCCACTACTCATACCTGAATTTTCCACTATTCATACCTGAATTTTCCACTATATATACCTGAATCCTGCCCCCTATTTATATCTGAATTTACCCTAATCTATACATGAATCTTGTCCCCTATTCATACCCACATCCTGTCCACTATTTATACCCAAATCCTGCCCCTTATTTATACCTGAATTCCTCCCATTTATACCAGAATCCTGTCCCCTATCACATACCCAAATCCTGCTCCCTTATTTATGCCTGAATTTCCCCCTACTTACACCTGAATCCTACCCCCTATTTATGCCTGAATTTCCCCCTCATCATATCCGAATCTTGCCCTATATTCATAACTGAATCCCCCCCCCCACCCCCATTTATACCCGAATCCTGCCCTCTACTCATACTTGAATTTCTCCCTATTCATACCGAATCCCCCCCTCTACTCATACCTGAATTCCCCCCTATTCATATCAAATCCTGCCCTGTACTTATACCTGAATTCCCCCTATTCATATCAAATCCTGCCCTCTACTTATACTTGAATTCCCCCCTATTCATACTGAATCCTGCCCTCTATTTATACCTGAATTCCCCCTATCTACATGTATACCTGAAGCTGTAGCATTCCCCGTCCACCTCCTGCAGGATGCGTTTCAGCATGGCCTCCCCGTTCCTCTGCTGTGCTGTCTTGCCTTTCTGATGACCATTAGCTGCACCACTTGGTCCTGGCTTCTGGCTGTCATCATCATCATCATCATCATCGCCATCATCAATATCTGGACCTCTGTGTCAAAAAAACATGATGTGTAAATGACATTAGAAGTAAGAGACTTGTCTCCACAGGACTGAAACAATATATTAAGATCTCAGTTTTGTTCAATTTGTTATATATGTAGAATGAAAGACATTACTTCTGTAAGGTCAAATTTTTACATTTTGAGAATAATAGTACATATTGGAGAGTTGTCATGCTTCAGTCTGTTCCCCTGGTCAAGGAGGACTTGAATTCGTGTGTATACTGATGTACCACAAATATTTGGGTATTTAACGAATGTGTAACTCACTGATGTGAAATATACATGAATTTTCGTCACATTTTTCAAGAGAGTTTACCTCAGGACATGGTATACATGTACCTCTATGTCTTTCATACAATGCTCACATGATATTTACTTCTGTCCCAAGTTCTTTATCCCAGCACAATGCTCACATGACATTTAATTCTGTCCCTGAGTTCTTTATCCTAGCACAATGCTCACATGATATTTACTTCTGTCCCAAGTTCTTTATCCCAGCACAATGCTCACATGACATTTAATTCTGTCCCTGAGTTCTTTATCCTGACACAATACTCATATGACATTTAATTCTGTCCCCGAGTTCTATATCCTGACACAATACTCACATGACATTTAATTCTGTCCCCGAGTTCTATATCCTGACACAATACTCACATGACATTTAATTCTGTCCCCAAGTTCTATATCCTGACACAATACTCACATGACATTTAATTCTGTCCCCAAGTTCTATATCCTGACACAATACTCACATGACATTTAATTCTGTCCCCGAGTTTTTTATCCCAGCAATGATTGTATCGATCTGATCATCACCAAATTCTCCTCCCAAGTCTGACAGCAGGATAAGCCGCTTAAATCCAAACCCTTTTTTCCCTCTAAAATTGTTTCATAAATACATTTTTAGCTTAATTTACATAGGTTTTGAAAAACCATGTGGGTGTGAGATTACAAAAGTTCCATTACATACACATATTACATCAATATCAACTGCACTTTACAGAATACTAATTATCAATTACATATTGTATTCACAATTTCCATCAAAATCAATGAAATAAAAAATTATAGCACATGTCAAAATGCATTAAATAATAAAAGAACAATCTTTTCAAACTCAGTCTAACTTTATCATGTGGTGTACCAATAAATCATATGATTCATATGGTACAACATGAAGTTTCTTAATCCCTTACATGTACATAGCAGAGAAATTATGTTGCCAGAGAATCAACAACCTATAATAGATGCATTTATTCTCTGTAGTTTTGGTGTCATTTACCTATAAATAAAGAATATATTTTCTTAAAGGACAGATTGAGAACTTTCTGAAAAGGATATCTTAAAAGTTAATTCTATTGCCATGTCCATTAGGATGTGTAAAAATGTGTATATGCCATGTAAAGGGTTAACAAATGTAATATAGTGATAAATCTTTATCAAAATGTATACTACAAAATGTAAATAAGCTGATAATGGGTATGTCTGACACTAATTAGACTAATTTTCATGCATACTTACTGTGTTGCATTTACCAAGTGGTCCATAGCAACCACAAGTGCGTCAATAACTTTACAAAATTAAGGCAAATGAATTTCAGCTATTTGGAGTTCCTTCCATTAGACCTACATTATGATGCTATGTAACTCATTATTTTGATATGTGGGGAGCTAGATACATGAGCAGGAAAATTTTCTTTTTCTTTTCAGAAAAAATACATCAAATCAACAATTCTCCCAAGGATAAGAAAAGATAAAACTTTAATAAAACATAATTAAAAAATTAAGATTTTGGAAAAAGTAAAACCTTTTTTTTTTTTAAAATCTTGAAAGTTTCTGGGACATTTGGAATCAAAATATCTTTAAATCAAACTCCCATTAAATCCCCCCACCTAAACTGCAGCAACATTTCGTACATGTGGCACATTGTCACACATGTATTACCTGTGTTGTTTTACAGGTAAAATTTACAGCATTAAGGATACAGTCTGCAGATATATTGCTAGGAGTTATGTCATTCTGGACCTGTTGAAGGAAATCAAAATCCACAATTCCTAGGGGTCTAGCAATACTGATATTCTCGTAGCTTCCATCATCTGCTAAAGGATTGTCAGTGACAGGGGTGCCAAATAGTACCAAGCTGACTTCATCTTTGGACTCCGAGAACATCTGAAATAAATATAGATAACAATCTCTCAAATATTATCTATATTAGGCTCTTCTAAATTTGTTCCGTTCTGTTTTCAACATATTTGATTGAATAATTCAAAGAACTGGGCACTCTCTTACAATTGTTCTAAGACTAATGACAGCTGAACATTTTTACATCTTACACTCAACATTTGCTAATGCTCTCCTCTATACACAGAGTAACACTATAAAACTGAGTGGTGCCTTTATTGTATGGGTACAATGCAATGCAAGTCATCTGTCACATCACATCTACTGACAATAAGTTAGCTTTTACATGGCAAGATACTGCCTCTATCTGTCACAAATGTGTGTGTGTGTGAAACAGGATATCATTTTAGATATCTATATGACAAATAATTGTTTTTCACACCAATTTTAAGCTTTCCTTTGCTCCATTGATTTAGGAAAAACCATTGACATTTTGGATATTGGGAATTTTTCGATATTGAATTCTTTCATGAATGAAAATTTTATTACTATTGATTTTTTTTTTATCTATAAATTTTCTTACAACTTTTTTCATATAATACTTAAAATTATACAACATGGCATGTACCTCATGAAATCGACATTATACAGGGTTCCAATGTCTGATTAAATGTTGAAAACTCTTACAAAGATACTACTGATGCAACAATAGGCCATACTTAAAATATTCATCACAAAATTCACAGAATAAAATTTAAATAAAACTTTTATCACTTAATCTCCTCAGAGAATTTTTACACTGTTTTTAAAATTTTTGATGATTCTTGTAAGGGAAGACTGCTTAACCTGGGTTAATTCTAATGTAACCAACGAGCCATTATGCCACTTGAAAAAGTTCTTTATCCTGAAAAACAGAATAGTATTGTTTTCCTTTTCAATACTAAATCCCAATTTTGTAAGAGATAAGTATACTAAATCTCACTCAGGTTTGTCTGGCAATCAGCTAAATTGATACTATACAATGGAATCAAATGACAATTCAATAAGAAATTGGCAGATGTTATGAAAATAACGGTTTAAATGTTATATATTATATCTGTTTTATTATATACCTACAATTCAGTGATAAAATGTCACATGAAATTTGATTGATGGCATATTGATTCATTTTTTTGGTTCCAACCACTGAATACATAGAAACACCTATAACTGTCTTTTATTTATGTAATACCTTAATGAAATGGTGTACATTTTCTCTGCAATTTTTGCATTCAAATTTTGGACTCATTCAATAGATTGTACAATGTACATGATGAGTATGTCCTCTAAAGAGATATTACAAGTCTATGAACACAGAATTCCACATCAAACAGATTTTATTAAATTGCCATACTTTCCTTTGAAGTATCATCTTGATAGCATCTACTGCTGTCTGCAATGGACTTTCTTCACCAGGGGGCGCATTATTCATAGAGGGGCCTATGTCCAGAACAATTGCTATGGCTTCCTGTAACAAAAAAAAAAATCCATTAGAACATCTAAATCAGTTCTACGCATCTCCAAGTTCAGGTTTGAGTAAACCAAATTTGATACTAAATATTAGGATACTTTATTAAAATATCAAAAATTTGTATCCATGGGTTGCCCTAAAAGATTTCTGAAATTTGTTGGCACAGAGTGACACTGGTTTTATGTTATAGCTCAATGCTTTTAAAAAGAATCTTCATATATCTGTAAATTGCATGCTGGATAGTTCAAATAACTTTTTTTTGATATGAGTTAATTAACAGAAACTTGTGCTTAACTGTGAGATTTTATGACATCAGAAAGAAAACATCTATTCTCATCATTTTGAAAAATATTGTGGAGCAAGACGTCCAGAGGCTATGTTTGCAAATTCTGTATCAGTAAATCTACATCTATTGGCTATTGTGTCAGTTCTTCCCAATTGGCAATCCTCGGATTATTCCACTTTCAGCCACACAATGATTTCCAAGTGTTTGTTTTTTCCACTGCAAATAATTGCTCCCTGGTTGTTTGATATATGATCATAAATATTGATGAAGTTAAGGGCTTTCTAAATCATACAACATAAACATGTGAACAGAAACAAAGGATGTGGTTTGTGACAATGCATTCTGGCAGATTTATAGGCTATTTTGCCAACTCCGTGATTATTTTTCGAAAATGTCCTGACGAATCATTTCTTCTGTTGATGCCCTTTACTGTATTGTTACTGGATATTAACTCACTACTGAGCAACGTCTATCCAGGAAGAAAGCATGCAAAACTAGTCATGTCTAGCTGCTAGTGCAGCTTTAAACATATTCAGAGTTTTCCTGTACACGATATTTGATGGTAAAGAATTCGTTGCTGGCACAAATGAGTTCTTGAATGCATCTGTACTGCAGGTCAACAACTTGATGGCTTTACTATGCAGAGTCCTGGATGGTCTGTCGTTGAAAGTGAATAGTGAATCAGCAGGAATTGCTACCAGGCCATGTAGAGTAGAGTTGCACTAACCACTGGTCTCTTCTACGTTCTGATAGTGGTACCCATTTTAGGTTTTCCATCATTTTCAATACCCTGCTGTATCCACCATAGTGGTTGCATACGAATCAAGCAGCACAACGCTGTACACCTTCAAGCCGATCAATATCTTTTGCCAGGGGGGAGTCCAATACTACGGATGCATAATCAATTACTGAGCGAATTAATGATGTATATGCTGATTCCGTAAAAGATTTAGGACAGAATTTTAAGTTTTGTTTGTCTGATGAATCCTAAGGAGAATTAGAGCAGTTTGTAATTTTATTGATATGTGATGACCATTTGAGATTTTCACTAAGGGTGATTCCAAGATATGGATTGTTCTGTACTTGTTCCAGGATATGGTTGTCCGGCGTGTATAGGTATTGATGTGGTGTTTTACTTCGGGAAATAGACATGAGAAAACACTTTGTTGCATTAAAGAACATGCCCCAATCTTTAGCCCACACTTCAAGTGATGTCAGGTCATGTTACAACTGTATTTGATTGTGCAAGTTGTTGACTGGACTATATAACAGACAGTTGTCTGCGAATAGATGGACTTGGGAAGTGACACATTTCAGTAAGTCATTAATGTGGCACAGGAACAAAAGCAGTCCCAGAACAGTGCCTTGAGGGATACTGGGCTGCATTTTACAAAACGTTGTAAACCTACGTCTTAAGTTATAAAATTGAAGAACTTACGATATTTTGTAGGACTGTTTTACAAAACATATTGTAATCGTAAATCATAACTTCTTTCGTTGCAATTCACATCGGAACTCTTCAGTGCATGAGGTTGTGAAAATGAAACCCGATGTTATTATGCTATTCAAATAATGGGTGATGGAGCAGTAACCCAATACCTTTTTATTTTCATGTGAAAAAAAAAGACCATTGTCCTAAATGTGTGGAGAGAGAGAGAGAGAGAGAGAGAGAGAGAGAGAGAGAGAGAGAGAGAGAGAGAGAGAGAGGAATTCTATATTCATGTACATGTATGTTTCTGTATCTACTCCCCTTCTTCAGTTAGAAATCAATCACTGCAGTTCAATAATGGCTATAATCATGCTTGGGCAGGCAGACTGGAGAAAGGCTATAAGGGATTAATAAATATACTCACAATTTTCTTTGAAAAAATGCAATACCACTTTTTTTTTCATGTAAATGCTAATAATGGGTATAAGGTATAAATTTACCAAGGCATTGTATAGCACTTGTACGTATAAAGTTTTATGTATATATACGGATGTATGGACATACAGTATGCAGTGCGTGGGAAAAGGTTTTTTATGAGATTGAATTATGGCATCGAATATTAGAAATGCAGCCATGTTGAATGATTTTAATAATCATAGTAACAAAGATTTTATGTAGCACTTAAGACAAAACGTAGGACATTAATTGACTAAAACGCCTAATTTTACATACATGTATTCATACTTTGATATGGACACTATGCAGAAAAACAGATGCAAATAAAGACAAGCTTAAATAGAAAATTGACATTGCATGATGCAATTTATTCGTATGGTTAATCAAGCTTGTTAGTGTTAATTCAAATGGATTCAACTGAATATACATGTATAATTTCTATTCCAAAATATGACCAATTCCATCTCTACAAACAGTAGGCAAAAACAAAAGTCAAAACCTGTTGGTTCAGTTGAGAAAAAAATAAAATTAGATATTGACTGTATTAAAATAAAACTGTTGCCTTGTTGTTTGCTATTTAATACCACTAAACAACTGCAGTAACACCAGTGTTTAATTTATTTATTTGAATGAACGAAATAGCTAAATTTAATTCTCTGTATAATCTCGATTATTTTCGATTATGAATCAAAAAATACCTCTGATTCGATTTGATAATCGATTGTAAATTTCTTCTGATTCTCGATCACTAGTACCCAAGTTCACATCGTTATGAGAGGTTACATAAAATCCGTAAAAGAATGTAAAACGTATTTTCTTAATCATCACTCCTCCATTAACACAGTTGTACCAATGTCTCCAATATTTGTAAATTATGTGTTAAACCCCAACGCTGAATATGACATCATAATGCACCGTTTACATTAATTGTGTTATTTTTCCTGCTTTCAATGAATTGGCGGATCAAACGTATGAAGTGTCACAAAATGTTAAAGTGTTTTAACAGAGCTCTGTCCTAACAAGTTCGGCACTAACTTCGAGATAATTTTTTATGAATATGAATACTAATGCCAATATCTTTTGCTTCGCCCTCAAACACAGTTACGCCATAAGACATATTACCTCTAACAGTCTGATAGTGGTAATGATTTTGCATCGGTTATTAAATAAAAAATTGAGTAACTGAGGCAATTTTATTTTATGACAGCTCTTACAACAGAATAGTCAATGATCACACTATTAATCTGTGTTGTTAGTCTTCAAATTCAAACAAAATATTGTCTGAAAATTATGAAAACGCCTAACTAAGCAAATTCGGTATACCTTATTTGCCGCCATGATTGCCAACTTCCGGTGTGTCACTTGTCAATAAGTCGTACATGTACCAACTGGTCCATGGAAAACCCGCAAACACACACACACACACACACACAAAGTACCGTAGACACCAATGTATCAAAAATACCTCTAGGATGATAGTTCATTCTTCTAAATACCTATATACAAAGTAACATTCATAATGAAGAAGAATTGAATGAGATATCTTGTATTTCAGACTGATTTATCGGCGTCCATGTTAGCTAATCGGAATGTAATTCCCGGCGGCTAATTTAAATTAAAACTGATTTTATATGTGTATTCTGTCAAGCATACAAATCTTCTTAATCTCGTATCAATATATATATATATATATATATATATATATATACACACACACACACAGTATAGAAATACAGTGACAAATATATTGTCTTATGTTAAATGCATCACGTATGAAGTTACAAATAAGTTTATAACACATGTTAAGTGTACAAAATTCACTTCGCAGTTGATTATATAAACAGGACATAAAGACAAAAATTTGAGTTCATTTTCAACAACAGTATGACAGTTAATACATATATATTTCGGCCCAACTTTTTGAGACACTTTCGCCCAATTTTTATTTTTTCCAAGACACCCCCCCCCCCCCCTTTTTAAATCCTTATTTCACCCGTATATTACATCTGAACATCATATATAGCAATGATCCACAGCCTCTTCGTCCAAAAGACACTTCGAGCCACTTTTTTTCTTTCTCCCCCCCCCCCCCCCCCCTTATATATCATCATATTTCTCAGGAAAACACAGAGAGAGAGAGAGAGAGAGAGAGAGAGAACAAAACAACAACCCCCCCCCCAAAAAAAACAACCCAAAACATTGAGACTTCGGCCCATTGACAAAATCTACTAGGTTCTTTTTTGTCTTATATTCACCAGTATTCTCAACTCTGCAACATAAGGATATATTTGACACTTAGACCCATAACGAACAAAGACGCACATTAAGGTCAAAATAATTAAAAAAACAACTTTGTTTCTGGTTACCGACCGACCTTTTTTTTCTGTCGACCGTATCATCATTTTTTTATTCTATCATTTATTTATTAAAGTTAAAAATTGCAGATCTGTGATACACAGTTCTACAGTCACCAATCAATGAACTGTGCAATAAAATTGCATATTTAAACACCAGAACTCCGAAAATCCGATGTTAACTAGGCTAATATGAGAAATCCGATGTTAACTAGGTTAATATGAGAAACTTGTGATGTGTGATACACGCTTTTCTTTACACAAAATATTATGTAAATCGTAAGTAGTTGTGCTTTTTTTAGTCCCCTACCGGCTATGCCGAAGAGAACTATTAGTTACCCTCGGTCTGTCCGTCTGTTTGTCCGTCCGTCTGTCTGTCATTCCGAATAAAATTTTTTTCTTCATTGGATGAAGATATTCAACTAAAATTTTATGACTTTGTCTTGAATAGTTACAGATCAACTTTGATTTTCGTTACGCTTGACCTACTTTTAACTGAAGTATCCTAACGATGGGGAACTTTGTATTGCATGCAATACAATCAGAATGCTTGTTTTCTTTGTTTTTCATTTTCCTTTTTTCTTTCTTTCTTTCTTTCCTTTCCTTTCTTTTACCACACCAACGTGTGACATCTGCATGTAGAAAACAGTGGCTGATCCAGATATTTAGATAAGGGGGGGGGGGGGGGTCCTCATGTGAATATTAAGTCTTACTCAGACATTTTGGGTGCCAAATCTGGAGTTTTTACTCACATTATTTTGTAAATTTGTGGTCAAAAGGGTGGTGGTGTCTCTTTGCAGTAAGCAACTGGTGTAGTTCACGCCTCCGTGGCCGAGTGGTTAGAGCATCGGGCTCAAATTCACAAAGCCTCTCACCTCTGTCGATGCGCGTTCGAATCTTGGCCGCGGCGTTATGTGAGCAAGTTTACCAGTTTACTTGCGGAAGGTCGGTGGTCTCTTCCCAGGTACATTGTATCTGGGTTCTCTCCTCCACCAACAAATACTGGACGCCACCAGATAACTGAAAAATTGTTGAGTGTGGCGGAAAGCGATAAATAATCAATCAATCAATCAATCTAAATGCAGCATAATTTTAGGAAGATTGTTCTGAATTCTTCATTTCTACAGACGGAGTTTTAGCATTACATGTATTTACGGCACCAAATAATTTTTTGGTTACTAAATGGGTTGGTATATCGCACCTGTAATTGTGGTGCGTTGATGCATACACATTGGATTTTATTTCTTTAACACCACGTACTGGCTATCTAATTGATTTGAAGTTTAAACAAAGAAAATATTAAGTCTAATGCTAGAGAATCTCGTGCTTTACTGAAATTTAACATTATTTCTACAAAGATATTCAGTGAAGATTACCCGACAAGATTAGCGTTTTCTTCCGTAAAATTTGCTGCTCTGTATACAAATTCTTGTGCTTTCTTGAGAACTAAATTTATTTCTACAAAGATTTCTAAAGATATATAGTCATAAATATTGCTTGGTCAGAATCATGGCTGCATATTATACACACGAACTGCGAAGTTTCCTCATTTTCAGGACCAATAGTGTAAGAGTGTGCATTTGGAATACCAAATGCATAAAAATATGGTGTTAAAATAAGAGTGCTCATCAGCTGTTTATTCTTCACATAGCATACCGAATACACTTTTTAGTTTTAGCATAGACGTCAATGAGAGAGATCTATGCTTAGCGCTCAGGGCCGTAGCAGTGACGGATCTTTAACGTGTCAACGCCTGCTGCGACACGGGGTCTCCGTTTTTAAGGTCATGTTCGAAAGACCCGCGATTCTCCTTTCTAAATGCCAAGTGTTTGGAAATTGAACAATTACTATGTGTGTTAACGTGTTAAGACCATGGCACGAGTGGGGTTCGCACTCATGACCTCTCGGTTACGAAGCAAAGCTCTATCACCGAGCTACCGCGAACGGGTGCTGTATGGATGTACAAGTTACAGTTGTATTACTAGCATATTGAAACATAAGAGAGAGAGAGAGAGAGAGAGAGAGAGAGAGAGAGAGAGAGTCTGCATATAGTTACAAAGCTGACTTTCTAAGCTTATTTCAAAAGCTAAACTTGTTTATCTGAAGTGTACCACGCAGTGTATAAATGATGTTAATTTGTTCGTTGTTTATGTATCACACAAAGCAAATATAGAATTCGTTAATTCATTTCAGATATATTTTTTCGTTATAATCCTATTAGAATATTAGTTCAAGAATCGCCATATCATTTATTTTCACGGAAAGCTATGCAATATATCAAATACCGCGAATTCCTTATTCTCCTAACTACCATCCTTATACTCACGCGTAATTAATGATATGCGTGATGAATATATATCATATGTAACTTTATCAACAAATCTTAAACTTAAATGAAAGACATCACGAAGTGTCTGCTTTCAAATATTCTCCGAACTGTATTCAAATTCAGACCTGCTATCGATGCCTGATTCTGAAATATTTTTCTCGTTCGTTCACAAACAATGTGTGTGTTCCACTGACATTATTAAGAATTTTTGTGCACGGCAATTATTTCATTTAAGAAAACAGTAAACATATACTGTCAGTCAATCTATTCAGTTATTTACGACGGTGGTAGTGAAGTGACAAGTAGCAGCTCGCTATGCGAGTTGACTCAATATAAAATACACACACACACAGAGAGAGAGAGAGAGAGAGAGAGAGAGAGAGAGAGTAAATCTGGCTTCAGGCTTTACTATTTGTATGTTTGTATATAATTTTATTTTTAGCAACGATGAAAGAGATACGCCGATGTTTGACTTAAATCTTATTATATAATTTAAAGTGACTAGAACAGATATTTCTCATGCAAATTCTGCTGGATAAGTCCTTACTTTTTGTCTATTTCACAATACACAGACTGTACATATTGATCATAACCTATGTTCTAAGTGTTGTGAAAAACAAATATGGCTTGCCTGTTTAATTGATATCATTTTACAGTATGAATAACATTACATACTCCAAGGTCCCCTTCAAAAGACGAAAATGTTTATAATCACATCCGTTTTAAAATGTTTAATGTCCTAGTCAAAGGGAAGAATGAACTGGAGTTACAGTACTTAAACTGGATTCCAAAACTTCACAAAACCCTTTACAAACAAGGATACGTTGTAGAATCCCGTAAAGGATTTACCAAACCCTTAGCTTTATTCCTCACAAAAATGTTAATTGATAGGGAGGAGGAACTTTTGATACACTGTGCCACACCATATGCGAAAAATGGTTTAAATCTTTAAATCAAATGTAAATTCTCAAAAATCACACACACACACACACACACACCGTTTAGTATATTTGAATTCACAAACTTTTCCAAGATCAAAAAGTACGACTTTTCAACACTTTACACCACAATTCATCCCTATGAATTAAAGATAAGGCTTCTGACAGAATAGACAGCTGGTACTTCATTAAAAATAATCGGAAATATCCATATGTTGTGATCAGTCATCCAAACTAATATCCATATCTTGTAATAAGTCATTCAAAAAATATCCATATCTTGTAATAAGTCATTCTTGTAATAAGTCATTCAAAAAATATCCATATCTTGTAATAAGTCATTCAAAAAATATTCATATCTTGTGATGAATCATGCCAAAAATATTCATATCTTGTGATGAATCATCCGAAAAATTTATTTTGTTTTATGCCACTCTCACTTTATGCACAAGTATTCTGAAGTTGAAAATCAAAACATACTGGAGTTCTTCACTGATAATATCTACATAGTCTTTGATGACCGTGTTTTCCAACAGTTTGTTGAAATTCCCACGGGCACGAATTGTTCTCCCATATTAGCTGACCAGTTTTTGTATTCTTAAGAGGCAGATATATTCATGAGAAGAAAATATCTTTTTGTGGTCTTCACTTCGACATTTCAATACATCAACGACGTTTCATCTATTAACAATGCTTATTTTCATTCATATATCGATTCGAAATATTCCAATGAACTCGAAATAAAAGACACTTAACTGCTGGGTCTTCAATATCTGCTTCATATTTGGATACATTACAAAACATAGACGTTAACAACAAACTAACAACTCAACTTTTTGACAAACCAAACAGAATGAGTCTATCTTCTCCATCGTCAACTTTCCATATTTGTGCCGCAATATTATATTATCATTTACACAGTAGTATGGTGCTTTGTGTGTAATTGATGTTAGCTAGTGACAATTAATTCGGTGTTACAGGGGTTTTAACAATCTCGTTTAAAGTCAGAATTTCGCAAATCTTATGGTCATTATAACGATCTACAAATAATTTGCAAACATAACCTATCATTAGGTCGAATGATGTCTGACGTCATACCATTTGTTAGGTCTTTTTGGACTACAGACTACTCCATTTTATCTGATAAGATATAGGGATCATTGCGGGTGTGACCGTTCAACCTCCTAGACACCTGATCCCACCTCTAGTATGTCCAGAAATTCGTGTTTGCCCTACTATCAATTTTGTATTCTTTTCGGGGATTTATGAAATTGATCATCGCGATTGTTATCTTCACTCTAGTGTAATTTCAAATGAAGTTGTTTCCGTTTTCCATGCAGACTGCAATTTGTTAAATTGTGTATTTCGTGTTTTCTGCAACATATTTCCCATATATAACTAACCCGAACTTGCCTAATTTCAGTTTTCTGCATCATGTTCCCCATATATAACTAACCCGAACCTGCCTAATTTCAGTCAGACCATAAGCTATTTTCTCTTATCTGAAAACAAAGAAGACAGTACGAGCTGACTTTAATTAAATTGATGCATAAACATAAGAATTGTTTCTCATTATTTTTTTTCTAGTAAGATGCATTTGATACTTGTGTGAAAACACACGCACCTGAGCGCGTGGAATTAATTACTTGTGGCATTAGAGTGAATGTTTATATCTATTAAATCGAGCTAACGATTTCGAAACTAATATTTCACATTTTCCTTTTAAAAATACAAATTGCTTTCAATGTATAACAAGTTAAATCCCTAGAATAAATGCTAATTTTAGCGACGGTCTCGTAATACGTACTTTGACATGAACAGGGAAAATACGAATATTTATTTCCGTATATTAATAGCGGTATTCATTGCAGTCCATGAATAATCGAGAGTAATCATCAATTAAGATTCATTTAAACTATGTGACCTTGGAACTAATAATACAATCACAATACGATCACACAGCATCAGAAAACGAGCACATCCAAAGATTGGTTGATTGCTTGATTGTTTGTTTTCCTCCACACTCAAAAAATTTTCAGTTATCTGGTGGCGTCCAGTTTCTATCGATGGAGGAGAGAACCCAGATACAATGTACCCAGGAAGAGACCACCGACCTTCCGAAAGTAAACTGGCAAACTTTTTCACATATATCGACGTGACACATCCAAAGAAGTTTTATTTGAGTGTTCACTAAAACTTGCATAATCTATATACAGAGAAGAACTATCTGAATAGTGACAAGCTGGCACGTAATTTGATTTTCCTTCATGGTGATACTGCTAATCCGATTCCATTATAAACAGACGAATTCCAATACATATCAAAATGAGTCGAACATTCACAACACTATATGAGCATAGTAGTGAAAAAAAAGTGGTTGCAAAAAAGGGGAGAAACCAAGAAATTTCTACGCTGTATGCAGTTAATCTTAAATAAATGTGCTTTCAGCATAACAACCATGTAATGAATTGAGTGAAAGAATATGGTATTATGACACTTCACGAAATGAATGACACGATGAAAAGTTTTATTTTTTTACACGTGCGTATACGTCATTTCCTGTCGGCACACCAACCACAAGTTTCTCTCTTACGTCCATGTTCTGCGAATTCCTTTCTTGTACATCTTCACTATCACAGTGTTCGGTGAGCTCAGTGATCATCCCAGAATTCCGTTGTCGCTGGAAGGCTTTGGAGTATGTCGCGGTTGCTTCAATCATAAGGGAAAATCGTTCTATCCAACCACTTTTCCAAATCTTTGTGCGTTCCGGGTCCAAGAATCGGAATCGTCTGGGCTTGACCTTGATTTCCTCATTACTATCGGCATCTATTGGTAGCTCTATGTACGGACTCTCTGTTTTATCGTATGTAAATGATACCGTGTCCGAGGGGTTAATCCCTTCATTTGCTATAGATGGCGCTGCAAAAGAATATATGATGCTGTTTGGAGTCCGCGGAACTTCCTCTTCATAGGGTCTAGACTGGTAGAAAGCCCTCAACACAACAAGTGATTTCTTCTTTCTAGAAACAGAATGTGCATAAGCTGATATTACTCGTGTTTTGTTATAAATATTAGATTCGAAAAATAATTTTTCTTTGCCTATAGACCGATACCATCGTCATTATCATCATCATCATTATCATCATCATCACAGGAACATCACTATACCAGAGATTTTTCTCTCAAAAATGATAGACATAATCTAGCTCCTTGAACTGATGTTGTTTATGAAAATAAGATACTGAATTTACCTCCATTTCCGATAGCAGAGGTATGAACAGACGACGACTATTGAAATTCCCAACACTAGACTTCCAATTCCAATAACGACACCTACAAAGTGAAAATATTGAACTAAAAACATAAGTTATAGAATGTTACCATCATCATTGACTATAGTAGTGTGGTCACGAATGAACTGATTAACAATATCAAATCAACTCGATTTCGAATGAAACTTAGTGATAATGATAGAAAGACTGTCCTATCCAGCCCTGGAGTTGAAAACTATGTCAACAGACACCTCAAAGTATTCTCTAGGAACTGTGCAGAAAAATGACAGACCTATATTCCTAACCCTGTCATAACACAGCTGTTGGAACTCTTGTCAAACCAACCGAAGGGGGAAGCTAAAGGGGCTAGTGCACCATTTGCAAACAATCGGATGCCACGGATTGATGCATCCCCTTTGTTATTTTTTTCTTCAAATGTTGACTTAAAAAAGTAAAATTTACAAAAGAAAATTAGATGCATGCAAGATTTTCTCAGAAACTGCATGGTTTCTTCGAGCTTCTGGTGGCAACACAATTAATATGGAGAAACTAACGATGCTTAAGAACGTATTTTCGTCATCATTCAGATTAATTGTAAACTGTGTGCCATATATGAATGTATTTCTTCAGATAATAAATATGGGATCATGGCTCCACATCCTGGCTGACAGTTGTAATATTTATCGGGGTCTGGGGAACTTTAATTTTTCAATGAACGGCATGGTAAAATACTATTGTCACGCTACTCCTTTCTTTGAAAAATTTGAAAGTACTGTGAGTTTTGTCTCCATTAGAACAAAATTACAGTAAGAGATTTCCACAACTATGGGTCGTATATGTTGTAATTTGTACTTATATGAAATAAGTACAAAAATCTAAATAGTGCGTATGGCAGATATAACGATCAATATACAAAAAAATCTGAAATCATTAGAGGAAATTCGGTTTACATTCTATTTGTGAGTTTTAGAAAGTCTATTTGGTGAAATTAAGAAATAATATTATTTTCATTGTTTTCAATAGAATAATTCTTTATTAATAACATGCATAAACATTCTGAATAAAAGATTTTGAAAGATATTTAAATATTCATTATCAATGAGATATTATATATATATATTGTGATTGCACAAGAATATACATGTATATATATATATATATATATATATATATATATATATATATATATATATATATATATATATATCAGCACATGAAGACGTGAAATCAACCTCTTATAAATTCATTCATTTTCTAGTTAAATGCAAATGGTCATATAAACATTGCCTTAAACTTGAATAAAACCTATTGAACACAAACGAAATCTCCTGATAATGATTTTTTTTAAATGTTGATAAAAATTTACTTTCTCTCGCTTTCCGTCAATAGGAAGATATATTAACCACACTTGAATTTCTAAACACCTTCATTTATAAGAGCCATTTTGATATTTTTGTTCCAATTATGAGGTTATTATGATGCAATTAAAACTTGTGCTTTGCCATACTGTATTTTGACGTTCGAATGATATTCTATATATTCATCACAAACGTTCTATCATTAAATTAATGATTGTATTAAAGCCTCTTTTTTGATAAAGTGAGTATTTAAAATGATTTCTTCTGTTTCTATTTTCAAATAAAAGATGCTATATTACATATTACAATTCCCGTGTGTTTCCTTGGAAATATAGTTTTAGTGACCGATCTGATGTTTGACAACAAAATCATTTTGTATCTTACTGAATTTGTCGTGTTCATTAGCTCTATTTTGAAAATAAATAGTGACTATGCTGAAAATTAAGTCAAACTTTAAATGAATGACAAGTATATACAATAAATATTTGCTTTAATGGAATATCAAGGTACTTTGGTATGAAAAAAGTATTCCCTTGAAATAACCTTGACATAAATACAAATTCCGCGACACTCATTTTTCTGTTCTCGAAAGAATGAATATATTCTATAGCTGTTGCATACAAAATATCGCACCTCAGCGCTTCCCCAAAATATCGCATCTCAGCGCTTCCCCAAAATATCGCACTTCAGCGATTCCCCAAAATATCGCATCTCAGCGATTCCACAAAATATATATAAGATTCCATTCCTAAGTCGCATTGGGAATGCATTAAACGATCCCCAAGTGTATATGTGTTAAGAAGTGTATGCTGAAAGAGGGTTAAACCGAATCACGACACTACTTTAATTGTATTCACAACTAAAATCCAAGTATAGATACCTATTCTAAGACGACCCCACCCCCAAACTTCCTTAGTTTTCTATTTTATCATTGCTTGTCGGGAAATATTTACAACTTTTACCCGGGAAATATTTTCAACTTTTACCCCTCCCTTTTTAACAAATGGCTACACCCCGTCATTAGTGTCATCCTAAATCAGCTGTAAACTATGCAGAATATGCCTCGACTTTCAAGCTTTTCATGGCAACAAAATTATATTTCCTTTTGAAAGTTTTTTTTTAGTCACGATATTTTTTATCGCAAGCAGCGACTCCCACCCTCCACCCCGCCAAAAAAAGAAAACTAAGCTTTACTTACCAATGTGTGTTTTTATATTTCTTTCCATCACAAATGCGAATTCAAAAGTGATCTTACACGCAAGTTAAGTTTCCTGACAGAAATGGCACATCAACATACAGGAAACAAATTATTTTCTACGCTAAATCAAGGCTCTGCGTTCAAAAATAGATGTTGCACCACTATTCACATAATGAAAGGCAAAATGCTATAACAATGCATAAACACTAAGACATCATGGTTTGGTCTTTTTTGGTCGGGAAAGCATGGCTCCCGGCCGGAGCCCCTCAGTGTTAAGGATGTGTTTTGTTTGGCTGCACTTCAGGATTTGTGAATGATTTTAGACTCCACTCCTCTGCAGGAAATACAAGCTTTATATGCACACTTAAATATGAATGAATATAACATTCGTTCAAATATGTGCCCGTCTCCGAGATCACATTTACGCCGCATTAAGCATATTCATATTATTATCTACCAAAAAAAAAAAAAAAAAAAAAAAGGAAATTCATATGTTGGTAGAACACGTTCAAAGTATGTGCTTTTAGGATTATTACAACACTAGAATTATCTATGTACAGTTGATATTTACATTATTTGAATTTTTTTTATATACTTGTTTTACGAATCACTACAGTTTGGACGTGTACGTGACCTTTGTGGTCTGACCTCCGAATATTCTTGGTTGTTGTTAAAAAATAGTTTCATGGTTTTCAAATACTCAGATTCTGAAAATATGGAAGGTAGAACTACAAACTCCTTCCCCCTCTGTTTCCGAATCTTATATATATATATATATATAAATTTTAGAATACGTCATTTGAAAAAAAACCCCGTAAAGCATGAAAACTATACAGTTTTATTCAGCAAGGATTTTCTGTAGAATGTTATAAAAATGCATGCATTTGATAGTCTAATTTTCGTCATATGGACATGATTTGTAGCATTGATATAGGGAGGGGGGAAGCAAGTAGTAACACATAGAATAAAAGCAACAAGGATAAATCCAGTAAAAACACCCCCCCCCCCCCCCCAAATAAAAAAAAAGAACAAAAAAAAAAAACACCAACAAAAAACCAAAAACCAAACAAAACAAAAAACCAGAAAAGAAAAAAAAAACAAAAAGAAAAATACAAAACAAAACAACAACTACAACAACAACCCCCCCCCCCCCCCCCCCCAATAAATAATAAAAAAAATAAAAGCAAAACACCCCCCCCCCCCCCAACCAAACAGACAAAAATAAAAAACCAAGCAAACAAAACTAAACAAACACAACAGCAACAACAAAATCAAGTACCCCTGGGTGAGAAAAGTACCCGGACTAGAAAAATAATGTTAACATTACTAAGTTCACTCATTACTCTCTTCACGGAGTGCTTCTTGTATCCTTCATGGGACATACTGCTTAAAGATGCCTGCAGCGTGCTCTTCACAAACTGAACAAAGTCAAAATATTACAATTTATGAAATTGTCACATGGTATAACAACCTTGGACATGACATGCCGATTGGTTCGCAAGAAATTCAACATTCTTTTTCTAACACACACTATCAAATATCCTATGTATAATAAAAACCATTTTCCATTTGTTGTACACAATTTTATTGGAACATCAATGACTTGCCGTTATATTTCTCCACCTTTACGCATGGGTATCCCGCCAAATGTCACACTTTGAACTTGTGAGATTTTATCAACTATAACTTGGCAAACAATACGTGTTTCGTTTTCATGTGGTAATACTCTAATAACTGTTCGCTTCGTAACATGAGGTCATGAATTCGAGCAGCTCGTGCCATGGCTGCGTCAAACCTAAGACGCAAAAATAGGTAGTGATTGCTCCTTCGCTAAACGCTCGACATTTAAAAGTGAGAATCACGGGTCTTTCAGGTGTGACCTTAAAACGGAGGTCCCGTGTCGCGGCAGGTTTGTCATGCTAAAGAACTCTCACTGCTACTGCCGTAAGCGCTAAAAACAAAGTATAAATGTGTGGTACTTCACCTACAGCTGGTGACGTCTCAGTACGAGTGATGAATTCTCTAAGGAACGCAAAACAATTATAAACAATTAAACATCCATTAAAGCCCCATGGAAAACAGAAAGTGAATTCGTTTGTTGACCTTGTCCCAGTTTTCCCCATAGAGCTACTGTTCTCTAGCTAGCCCAAAGAATGCCCCAGCTGCATAAACAGTTCTGAAGGAATGTCTAGATTTACATCGCTATATCTGTTTGATATCCATGGATTATGTTAAACATCTGAAGAGTCTATATAACGTCTACTGATAATGTTACAGAAACGGGTGAACCATTACTTAGATTCACAACGACGAAATGCTATCTCTTCAAAGGGAAAGTGGGGGGGCCTCCGTGGCCGAGTGGTTAGAGCATCGGGCTCAAAATCACAAAGCCTCTCACCTCTGTCGGCGCGTGTTCGAATCTCGGCCGCGCCGATATATGTGAGAAAGTTTGCCAGTTTACTATCGGAAGCTCGATGGTCTCTTCCCGGGTACATTGTATCTGGTTTCTCTCCTCCACCAATAAAAACTGGACGCCATCAGGTAACTGAAAAATTGGTGAGTGTGGCGGAAAGCAACAAACAAACAATCAATCAATCAACAATCAAAGGGAAGTGGATTTGAAAGATATGTAGTAGGACTGATTCGCTTACATATACTAATGAAATGGCCTACTCCGACATATAGTGCATTTGATGACAATAACTTATAATAGAAAATTGTCTACAAATTTTCCTTTTCGATATTTTGATCTAGAATATTAACATTTACTATTGCTTTGAAATATGACCCACTCTAGTCAGAGATAAATAATGACACAAATTCCACTACTTACCGTCTCAATATCAGTGAAAGATTCTAAACGAGACGTAAAACAAATAAATAAACAATCAATAAATCACACTACTTTATTACTCAAAGGACAGATAACTCTTGAACTTCATTACAACATTTATGAGAGGAGCATGATATGGAAAGAACTAAAGGAAAGGCCCACAGGGGCTTTAAGGTATCACACCGGTAATTGTCCAATCAAAATGAACTTAGTCAATTGTAGTTCCGTATATTTAAAAGAATAATTTTTTTTAATGCGTGATTTTTCTCATTTCCCCTTCTTCTTTTCTCTTATTTTTTGTACCCCTGATTAGGAAATTTTGTGTAATTTGTACAAATAATCAGTTGTTTACAGTGGAACTATTTGATGTTGGTAGCTGAGGCTTCTTCCCGAGGACGAGGAGCACTCGGTCTGTTTACACACATGTGAAAAACACGTGGATTTGAGGGTAATCTTCTTTGCGGGTAAAATTATTTCGAAAATGCCGTGTAGGGTGTCTTTTTTCTGGTGTCAGCAGACGAGAGAGGTAACATAGAACATGTCCAAGTGCGTTATTTGGCATCAATTTTGTAAACTGATTTTTAATGATTTTTTCCCCTCTATAGTAATATATAGTGAAAATAATTACCGGTGTGATACCTTGAAGGAAGTCGTGAAATTCACAATTTCCCATTTTTCTTGGCCCTTTCCCTTGTCATCATCTCAAAATCAGTACTGGATATCAAAAGACGAGATTTGAGAAACAAAACAGTGTTTTATTAGGTCATTCAAAAACATTACGCAATACACAATGCGAAATTTCAATCATATCCAAATACGTTTGAACAAGGTATTTTTTGCCGTAAACAGCTAGAAAATCGTTGATATTTGTATATACGCCTATTTACATAGCATACACTGGCCTTTTTAACACTTAACACATTCCAAAAGACCTATCAACATTTCATATTACTTTTATAATACGAATATTGTACAATACCCCCACCCCCTCCTCCTGCCTTACACAAGCGTTAAATGGAATTTCCTTGACCTTTATTAGTATTATACGGAACTCTATGACTTCTTGGTTCAAAATCCCTATGGTAAATTGACACAATTCAGCGATTTTGTATTTCTGCGTTGAGGTTAGAAATTTTATTATATATTCAATTTTATGTCTTAGAGAGGAAATCAGATAATTTTATTGTAAATGCTCGTCAAGGTCACTCGTATGAAGACCAAAATGTCTCCCTGACACAGAAGATTTTAAATAATTCGTTGTTAGGGCCTGGGACGCGAAGATATTATCTCTGACACGATTTACGACAGTCCCCTCTGTAGCAGGATATCACAGCTCTGACGGCGTAGTACATAATTCTGTTGACAGCTTCTAAAGCGTTGACAAAACTTTGGTGTTCTGTCCTGCATATTAATTTTGTTACTAGCTATTCTTACCGTATTGAGCATTTTGAGCATTGTAATTCAACGTCACTATTCTTAACGCCCTTGTTCTTTGGTCAACATCTTCTTGAGAACCAAAGTTTAGGAAATATTTTAGTTTAGGTTTCTTGTAATGAACACTTAGATGGATAATTTTTATATGATTTGTGTATATGTTTTAAAAGGTCATACTGCCCAGCCAGACTTGAGCCGTATTCATTTGTTTTAACCAGTATATAGTCTTCTTTTATGCGTTACCCCTGCTTTGATGAACGGAGAAATACACACCACCCCTAGTAGATTAGGTGACCTTATCGTCAACACTAATCACCCGTGAGTATTAACTCGGTTTATTCTGTTAAGTGTAATAAACGGGCTCTGCTAGGATACCAAATTGACCAGATGCAGATTCCATTATAGTATCGAAAATTGAAACTTTTCATAAAATCAAAGCTCTCATTCATATAAACTTTGATATAATTAGCAATTTAAAATTTTTTGTAAATTACTTAAGGATTAATAACTGATTGAAATAACAAATCTCATCTTTCTTCTTTCTAATGAAACCGTGGAAATATCTGGATTTTTGACAAAGTTATTTCAATTTAAAAAGTTCTACACGTGGTTCATATTTCACTGATAAAACAGGCAGAAATCACAGTACTCCCAAGGGGAAGTAAATCACCAGTTACGTCAGTATTCTTGCTCTGATCGGTTTCTGCATGGGACATCTTATTGATGAATGTCTCGGGCACCTGCTGTACAAATTTGAGATTTTTTGATGATTATTTAGTTCCCTTCAAATCTTATGCACGATGTATAAAATAAAAGTCGAAACTGTTTCCGGATTTGATTGAACATTTCAAAGGCCATCTAGATTTATATATGCGTTTATCAAACAGATAGTTCATACAGGAATGAAACAAACAAACAAAATTATTTGTGAATGAGAAAACAGTTGTATTTGCCAAATATACTCCTTGTGATGTAAAAATGCCTAACCTTGTCTCATTTGGAGTAATTCTTTGGAATTTAGAGGATTTTCTGCAGATAACATTGCGTGTTCTGTCTTACTAGTAATCTTCACATCTTGACCTACTGACACCCCGGATACTCCACCAACGTCACCTACATTTGAAGACCGTTCAGGAACGTTATTCGATCTCCTTTCAAAAACACTGACGGGCATCGACGTTATCTGATCTACGCTTGATTTACAGTCGGCCATATACGTACCTACATTTAGGTATGTATAAACCGGTCCCCTCTGTGCTATATCTGAAGATATCCCCATTTCTCCAACCTGAAAACCATCTATTGCTTCATTGCCTCCCCCTTTATCTCGGAGCAGGTTTCTCCTGCATTTATCGCAGATAAAATCAATGACACAGTTTATCCTCTTTTGAAGAACCTTTTGCTGACGGAGTTTTTCCACAACAAGCACAACAAATCTTGTATGACACGTTAATAAAACGTGGCGTCAGTGTCGAATAACACGATGTGATAAATAAAATGTCGTTAAGTATAATAATTATTGTTAATAAAACGATTAATAAATAAATAAATAAAAAACCATCACCGTTGATGGGGCTCGAACTCGCGCAGAAAGGTCCTACATCGGTGAAAACACTTCTACGCTACCTATTGCGCCACGGGAGGCACGGTTTTTTAATGTTAAATTTGGGACATACGCGTTACAACAATAATTTTCGAGGACTCGGGGGGGGGGGGGTTCGACATTCTCACCCTCACGGCAGTGGTGCCCATGATAATTTCATTGTAATAATGAATCTGCAATTCACAATAAATCTGGAAATGTTTAATTTGTCTATGGGCACAACTGCCATCATGCTCCTTGAAGGGAAAATACTGTCAAAATTGACCCAAAAATTACAGTGTTATTTGCCAAACAGATCATCTAAAAGAAACAATAACCCTGTTGTCAGAGAAATTCAGAAATTCAGATACTTTATGATTTGGAGACAATTGAGTGCATATAGACAAAAAGGTGACCTCAAATTGACAACTTTTTTTTTTTTTTTTTTTTTTTTTTTTTAGGAATTCTGAATCTCGCTGTGGGTCGATTCCTGGAGCAAATGCATATCATTCTTTGGTTACCCAGTATAGATGTGCGCCTCATTGGTTGGGATCCTTTTAAGAATTTCGGAACAATGTCATATCAATTTCATGTAGTTAGAATCCTTATTCAAGTTATTATAAGATATATTTACCAGCATCGCATTATACATCGTCGCAAGCCACGGCTGAAATGTTCGCTATACTCTCCCTTCTCACTCGTGGCTCTCTGCGTGAAAATTTTCTCGTTTTCTTGTACATATGCGAGAATGATGTAATTCTTTGACAAATAGATTTCACGCTTAGCCTAAATTGACGATTATTTTTAGCGTAGCCGCGTTTGTCGCAAATCACTTGTGAATTAGAACGCTTTGTCCGATACATTATTGCGTTACGTTACAACACATTTGAATGACACAATTGAACAGTTTGAATAAAGAGTTTTCACTGGCCAGTTTCAGCCCGCCCACTTTCTTACTTTTGAGACAGATAGATTAGAAGAATTTGCCAAATTTAGCCGTCAAGAATAACACTACGTTGGAATAGTTAATGTCGTATGCTGTTGATAGCTGAGGATACTGCACTCAGCGAATACGAGAGATTTGTTGATTTGAAAAATAGAAAATGCCGTGTGCCGCGTTGTTTCTTCGTTGTCGGTAATGCTAAATTAAAAAAAAAGATCCATTTTCGCCGCATAATGGTTAGGTTACATCACAGCAACACTGGAGTCACGTACGAAAAAAGTACAAGTTTATAGGCTAATGCATGTGTCATGTCATCGACGACTGTCAATGCAGGCTGTTGATTTATTATTATTTTTAAATGGTATGAATTTTATGTATTATAAGTATGTAGGATACCTACTCTCTGATTTACAGATGCCACATGAAAATGTTTAATCATCCCTCCTACAAAAATATCTCTGCATTCTGTATTATTAACGCATGATAGGTCAATAGATACTGTGTTTACTACACAATACAATGGCGGATGTCCGATATATTGTCCGAGGTTCTTGGTGGTGGGCGGAGCTTACTTTTTAAAGCATTTCATTGGTCAAAAAATAAGGTCACGAACTCCTGTGGATTGGTGTATTGCTTTTATTACATACACTGCCGTAAAAGGAAATTTGGGCGGACTTAATATACATGTTCATTTGGACCAATAAGAGTTATCGCATTTCGCAATTACACTGCAAAGAGATTCCAATGTGTCGTCACACAACGCATTACTGTATCCGCCAAAACGTTCTAATTCAAGGGTGAATTGCGGTAACTTTTTTCCCCTCTCGTATGTACAGCTGAGACCACAGTCCCCATTTAAATGAAACATCCCGTTACTTGCAGTTAATGTCCCCTTAAATCCATTTCAAAATACTAGATCATAATTTGAATGACCGTAAATTGCATCGACATTCTTCTCTGGTTTGATAAGGAACGGCTTTGGCGATCAGTTACCAATTTGCTTCAACTGGAACAGAAACGCTTTCGGGTCTATGACGTATCCATTCTTAGCATTCGTCCAATTCTTTGTTGTGTAACAGGAAGGGAAGAAATGCAACGGACCAGACCGGGATTCAAACCTTGGCCCCCTGAATCTCTAGTCAGGTGCTCTACCTACTGAGCTAACTGGCACCGTCGATCGGACCGGCTGACCACTACAGTAGTACTCCCTTTAGACGACATCGTTATTATTGTAAAGGACATTTACTGGTGAGCGCCCATCTTCCATTCTAAATGTGACAATAAAGGCATGACAGTAATTGATTGATTGATTGATTGTTGTTTTCCGCCACAAAACAACAATTTTTCAGTTATCCGGTGGCGTCCAGTTTTTATTGATTGATTGAAACAATATATAATCAATCAATCAATCATTTACTGTCATGCCTTTATTGTCACATTTAGAATGGAAGATGGGCGCTCAACAATTGTTCCTGGTCAGTGTACAACAGTACCAATTTTCTTCGATCCCCCCGCCTCAGATCCATTTCAGCAGTTGTTTCCTGTCCTCTCGCTGCAGTATGCTTGTTATACTCAGGTAATGTTCAACAGAAGACCGTCATTGTCTTGTGAAGGAAATGTGTTTTAAATGTCTATTTGGAAATAGTCTACAGATTATGATTTGTTTTTATCTTGATAACTACCGAATGGTTTGCAGTACATATGTATAGTGTTACAGTAGTCACTGGAATAATCAGTCGGAACGGTCGCGGTAGCCTAGTGGTTAGGGTGCTTGTTTCGCAACTCGAAGGTCACCGTTTCGATTTTAGATACCGGCGCAGCATGAAACAAGACGGCTTGTGGTCTAACTACCATGTATGCACATCATTAGCCCAAACAAAAACAAATATCCATTGTTAAAAAAATCACGGGAGTAAAAGTTTTAAAATAACAATATTCCGGAAATTTAAGTTTTTGTCCAAACTTGAATATTGTTGAGTTTCTCCTATGTGCATTACATTCTAATATTAAGTTTCCGGTTATGCAAAAACATGTCTAGTAAAATATACCTCTCTGTCGTAGAAAAAGAAAACACCCGATTGTGAAAATGAATCTTTGCCCGAATCAGCTCAGTCTAAACCAGAGACTTTAAAATGCCAATACTCAGGACCTCCAGGCACAATAATCCCCGGGGGGGGGGGGGGGGGGGGGGTTCCGGGCTAGAATAGGTCCCTAGTACCCCCTTTCTTGTCGTAAGAGGCGACTAAATGTGACGGTCCTTCCACTGAATGTTAATTATTAGCCATTTTTATAAACATGAGTAAATCGTAAATTTAAAGCTTCTCTTCAAAATTTAAAACACTTTTATATCTACATCCTTTAAAAACGCAACACCTAATTTTTTTCTAAATGTATAACATTGATGACCCCCCCCCCCCCCCCCCACACACACACACAAATCATTACAAATACCCCATCATACATCGGCCTCATGTTTAAAATCCAAAATCAGTGTTCCTCGTGCAAAGGATCCGACCCAGAATTTGCTTTTTTGACCTAGCAAATGTGAAAAAACCCAATGATTTGCAATATATCCGATTGTTCATTTCTTCAAATAGCACAAATCCTTAGTAATATTTCATATTAAAATCATGCATTTTTAAGATTAGGCCATATATGTGGGTCGAATCCTCTATATATGATGTGAGTATCATTGCACCACAGGCAATTATATCGCTTGGGTTCGAATCTACTATTAAAGTGTAAAGGTATTAAAACTCTAAATACTGTGTACTCAAAGTCCGCCAAAGAAAAAATAATAAACGAAAAGGTATAAAAAGTCTACTCTGTATTCAGATATAATCTATATTTCTACCATAGTTGATCCCGAAATCCTGTATACTTCCTAAGATATGCAGAATCAATTCAGAAATTTACCTATTATTTTTTTCTCGTTTACCATGGACCTGGCACTGTACCATTTTGCACGGAAACTGCTCAGTGGTATATAGACCGGATTTTGCTGCGGGTGTTGCCACCGTTGGTACAACAGCACTGACAAGGCAACCGATTATTTGTCAGCTGGGCAATGCGTACGCACACACTACGAGATTGACATAGAATTTCCTCAAAGAAATGGCATTAATGTCATAGATTGGCCCGTCATGCCACAGACCTTAATCCGATTGAGCATGCTTGAGACAAGCTAGGTAGATGAGTGCGCAGCCGCCAGCCTCGGAATCCATAAGAACTGGGAAGAGCGTTGCTGAGAGAGTGTTAGAATATTCCTCCGTGAATAGGTCAATGTTTGCCCTACTCTTGACTTTATATTCTTTATAGGAGTTTGCTGTTCGTTATATTCACTTTTTCCTCCCAGAACCCTTCGCAACATTTGTCAGTCAATGGAACGTCGCGCTGTCATAAACGCTAATGGTGGAGATATCTGGCATTAGTGATCCAAACCAGAATGTTTGCACACCCCTACCACCTCTCACCTCATTGTAGCCTATCATGGAATAACATTGATGTTTTACGCTGATGGATTACTTATCAAAGAGTATGTACCAAAAATATATGTTTTAAATTGATAAAATGAGAATTACGCAGTGTTGCGTTTTTAAACTCCCTTGCAATGTTTATCAGTATCTAGCATACATTTTTCATGGATACATTCTGAAACACAACTTCTCGACAGTACATTGTAGTGTAATAGTAACTCCTCAACACCTCCATTTCATTTAGGTAGTCGTACAAAGAACATCCTGTAGAATCTTCCTACTCGCTCTCAAAATTCTTAATGGTATCACGTCAGACATCTGCAAACTAATCGTAACATGCACTGTTGGATCTTGTCAAATGACATATGTACATCCATCTTGCACAAAGGTGACATGGACCCAGTTTGACAATATCTACTTTTAACATGTTAAAATTATTTGAATTTGAGAAGTTTTCAAATCGTGAAGTCGACTGATGTTAACTTTCAACTGTTTGATCTGGTTAATTGAGATTATATTTCATTTACATATCGCAGGGGCCTCCATGACCGAGTGGTTAGAGCATCGCGCTCAAAATCACAAAGCCTCTCACCTCTAGTCGGCGCGGGTTCGAACCTCCTTCGCGCCGATATATGCAAGAAAGTTTGCCAGTTTACTTTCGGAAGGTCGGTGGTCTCTTCCCGGGTACATTGTATCTGGGTTCTCTCCTCCACCAATAAAAACTGGACGCCACCAAATAACTGAAAAATTGTTGAGTGTGGTGGAAAGCAACAAAAACAAAACAAAAACAAACATTTACATATCTAGGCGTCTGTGTTTGCCTTACTCTTAATGTTGTATTCCTTGTCGGAATTATGAAATTGATCACTGCTTGTTATCTTCACCTTTTTGTGTATTAGTATACAACAAACAAGAATCAAGGATCCCATCGACCTTACTGAAAAAAATGTCTGTTTATGTAAAATTACAAAGACAACACAAGTATTAGCTTTTATTTCAATTCTCGGAATAATTCTTCAGGGTTTGCAGTAAGTGTTTCTTGACAGTAATCTTTCAATCTTCAGGATCCAGGTCATCCAGAAAGTTATACAGGAAATCGTCCGCAAAATGGAGAATCTGCTGCATGGCCAAGAGCGTCAGGATGTTTACATTGGTATCGAGCTCTCGCTCACTCTCGTAGTTTTTGACGGGAATCACGTGAGATCTTGGAAGACCAATCATCGCAGCCACTCTGTCCACATGCTCTTGAATTGCGGGAACATAATACGTCAACCCCACGTCATGTTGTAAGGGCTCGCACACTTTGTCGATTTTAGTCAGCAAAACAATCTGGGGGATACCTGTATAAATAAATCAAATATTTGGGCGAATACAAAAGGTGCATGCGCATGACAATGTGTTTTTGTTTAAAGGCCACAGCAAGAGATTTTTTTCTTCTCATATAGAAGCTTTTGAATGAATTCTGCTTCATAAGAATACAAAAACAGGTCAGCTAACAAAGGAGCACAATTCCTGTCCATGGGAATTCCAAAGACTATTGGAAGACCTGATCACCAAAGACTACGAAGATATTGTCAATGAGGCACTCAAGCATCTTGTTAATATCAACAATTGTATTTTGAAATGAAATGGCAAAATTCAGAAAAACTGCGAAAACAGCCATAAAGAAAACTACATTCCCTTGATGTAAAATGGTTTGCTAATTAAATTAATTAATAAAGGAAAGTAATTCCTTGATGAAAAGTGCATAAAATTAACAACAATATGATTGATTTATCAATGTTGATAGGGATCGGTACTTTTTTCTCTGGTTTGCTTTAAATCTAAAAAATGGAGATATTTCTGAAATGTGGTAATTGCATTTCAATTTCTTTTTAAATTACATTTTACTAGTATACGTTTTTTCAAATTATATGTTTTTTGAAGAGTTTAGCGGTAAATTAAAATATTGATAATTTTTTTTATATGATATATATATATATATATATATATATATATATATATGAATGAGTTTTCTTCCCAGGTAGTATTAAATATCTATATCATGCATCAAAGTGAAGTCTGAATTTTAAAATGTTGAATATTAAAATATTTGCGGCCACAACACCTTCTTTATCATCCCGGTAAAAATCACAATCATGTAAATTATTAAGAGTTTATATCACTCTTTCGATGTTGAAATCACGCTTCATACGAGGGAAAACGAGCCATTAAATAAAATTTTAGTGTAATTACACTCGATGGAGACATCACTATTGCTGATGATGGGCTGCAAAATTTAGGACCATGCTCGGCACTACGGCCTTATGATCAGGGAGGGATTACACCTGCTGTGACACGGGACCTCAGGTTTTGCGGTCTCATCCGAAGGACCGCCCCATCTAGTCGCCCCTTACGACAAGCTAGGGACACTGAAGACCTACTCTAGCCCGGATCCCCATGGAAATTTTTGAAGGAGGGGTTTTCTATTGTTAATATTTTTAATTATATCAAAGATAAGTTCAGCCCAATTCGCTTGGTGATTTTTGATATTGATAATAAACCCTAAATGTGACCTTTTCAATAAAAAGAAAATCAAAATGAAAAAATTCTGAACACAAAACAATAATTCAGGTTTTCTCATATCAGACTTTCAGTTTGAAAAAATATTTCATATATCGAAGACTTGATTTAATTTTACAGAATCTTTAAAATTTTGTAGGCCGGATACTTGCACAACTTGCACAACTCTTCTGTTACTTTAGATATTCACATGTCAATAACTGTCTTGTTTTCATATATCGACTGCCTCTTTTAGAATACTAGTATATAACAGACTGTTCGTTGTAGAATTATAGTTAACAGACATTAATATAATAAAAGTAGTAACCATTCACTCATCTACAGACTAGAATTTTTAAGCAAGCAAACGAAAATGTTTTAAAAGTTCAAGGTATTGTCATTGTAACAGGAAAGGAGAATTGTTTTTTAATGTTGGACTGGGAATCGAATCTGGGGCCCCTGTATTACTCCTCAGGTGCACTAACCACTGAGATAACTAGGCAAATATCCAAGTATCATACAGCCCTCCTACTACATTCCTCCTGTGCGCCTCGAAGACACTTAAACTAGATTCTTTTACCTTTGACAGAATTTTAACCTGCAAGTTTAAGGATGGTCAACGGCGCCAAATGTGACTGGAAAGGAGAAAAATTTTAGGACTGGACTGAGAATTGAACATGGGACCCCTGCATTACTAGTCAGGTGCTCTAACCATTGAGGTATTCCGGTCGATATAGACCAAACCAATACACCATTAAATTATGTCAAATACAAACAGTGTATTGGTAATCAGTCTGTTTAATACAATCGTTGTATATTCTTCTATCATTTCTTATTTTAATTTGCAATTTTGATTTACCCCTTTGGTTCATGGGAGACTGAAGCTTTCTCATTTTCTCCAGCATTTTCTCCGACAAAACATCAACAGTGGAGGCATCCAGTACAAAGGCCACGCAATGGATCTTATCGTTCAGCTTTGGCACCTTGATGAATCCGGGGCTGTCTGGGCTCAGTGGTACAGATGGATTGAACTAAATCATCATAAAACAAGAAAACAACTAGAGGCAAGGGTAAAAAAAATATCAGACCGCAGAAGATGAAAGAAATCATTCTGGTTTTTGAGGTTGTTTTTTTTTTGGTTTTTTTGTTTTGTTTTTGTTTTTGCTTTGGTTATTGTTCTGATTTCTTTTTCTTTTTTTTTTTAAAGATCGGCCCACACTGACAAATGGAATCAAAGTTCAAATTACAATATATTACCACAGGTTCTTTTAAAATTCACATCTTTCTGTTCATATTCGTTTCTCTCACATAGTTTGCAATATATATATATATATATATATATATATATATCTGTGTGTGTGTGTGTGTGTGTGTGTTTCCCTTGTCTGGAATCCACAAAACACTGCACACCCTCTTCGTATTTGAAAGTAATCCAACGAAATACACTGAATCCCGAAAAAAAAACGTAGTACAAATTAACAATACTAATGTTTATTACACTTCTTATGTTAACACGCATGACAACATTAATTCCACAGACACGCATTTACAGTTTGGAAATCCGCCTCAAAAAACACCGCGCTCTTTTTTTTAATATTTTTTTTAAAATTCATGAAGGTATGAACCGCGACGCTTAACGCCAGCAACTTCATGATGTATGCTGGCGTGAAACGTCGCAGTTCATACTCTCATGTATGGTGTTAATTTTCACAGAAAATGAAATTCATTTCTTATATTTATATTCTACTTTCATTTCTGTTGGAAATCCCAGTCGTTTATCAAGATTCATATGCGCATTACTCGCAACTGAATTGCAACCATGAGGAAATGGTTATCATTACAATTGGTAAAGATATCGAAGGCAAAAGCATTGGGAATGTAAATATCATTTAATGAGATCTTCACATATACTAAATATTCAAAAGGAAGTTTTCACAAGCCAAGAGTTTAATCCAGTACAATCTCTTACAACTGGTAATGATTAGTAGAATCTCTGAAACAATATGCATTCAATATATTGTTTTTTGGGAAAGTGCTTACCACGTATTTATCAGGCACATGACCGTCGAGTACGTAACACATTTCCTGCGGTTCAATTCCCTGGTCGTCCTCTAAGCCACGTGAGTCGCATAAGCGGAAGTTCAAGGGTTTACCAGAGGGACCATTCCTCACCTGATATGCCCGAAACTGAAATAAAAATTTCAAAATACTGTTTATAAAATACAGGTATATCTTATTTGAACGGCAAAGGCAGTTTAGTTCATATCTTCATCGTTTTTCGTCAGATGTACTAATAAGCCTACAAAAATGTTACCTCTAACTGAGATTAAAACATTTTCGTTATGTAATATTTTGTGTTTGTTGTACATTATACGGCATAATAGATTTAAAATTTTGAAAACAGTCATTAAGTCACCTGTAAATGTACATTAAGTTGAGAAAAAACTGTCGATTCTTACATTAATGTACTTCTACAGGTAATTTTATATACTGCTACATGTAGCTTAATGTACTGCTATTGGTAACTTAGAACTGCTACACGTAACTTAATGTACTGCTACAGGTAACTTGATGTACTATCACGGGTAATTTAACGTACTGTTACAGGTAACTTAATGTACTGCTACATGTAACTGGATGTACTATCACGGGTAATTTAACGTACTGTTACAGGTAACTTAATGTACTGCTACAGGTAACTTAATGTACTGCTACAGGTAATTTGATGTACTATCACGGGTAATTTAACGTACTGCTACAGGTAATTTGATGTACTATCACGGGTAATTTAACGTACTGTTACAGGTAACTTAATGTACTGCTACATGTAACTGGATGTACTATCACGGGTAATTTAACATACTGTCACAGGTAACTTTATGCACTATTTTTAAATATCCAAATCTATTATGCTATATAATGTATAAAAACACCAAAGATTACATAAATATATTTTAACATAGCAGAAAATGCACTATTTTGGAATTCAACGTTTTGAGAAAGAGCAATTTTTTTTTATTGAAGACACTTTGATGCATAAATATCAAACATTTGAGTATGAAGTTTTCAATGATATATCATCTTTGGAGGTAAAACATCCAAAGCCAAAATACACATAATATCCTGACGTATGCTAAATTCACTACATACACATCAAGAAGATTTCTTAACAATAAACCAAACGTTTCATTCTTTTCACACAATCTGTACATGAATGCTGGTCATGGTAGACCCATTCCATGAATGTTTGAAAATACATGCAACACCATATCCGGGAATTTAAATGAGAACGACATATTTCCGGATGAAATGTTAATCGCAACAGCTTTATTAGATGCACTGCAAGCGGAATCATTTTTAGGACAGAAACCAGAACTTTTCATTTTCCCTCATACACTCGCCATCGTCACATTTCCGTGAATAATTTCACTAACTCTGCTGCTGTCGTCTGCTATTTTCTTTTTCATATCTAGTGTACATATGTCAATCTAAATTCCGTCTGTATTGACATTTTCCTCAGGATAGCTGTATTTTGATTTAGAAATATATTTTCTACATCCGATAGGACATATTTACTCATGAAAGTTTACATGAGATGTAGTCAGAAATTTAAATCTAAATTTTCCACCCTTTTGTTGTGTTTTGAAATGCCACTCAGTCTGCAGACAATTCAGTGTTACATAATAACAAAACGCGTAACCATCACCTGGGACATTCTATTAAGTTAACAATAGAGAAAATATTTAAGTATGATAAAGTCCTCAAACTATCCATTCTGTGAGAGAGAAAAAAACTATTCTCGGCCCTTCAACAGTTCTTTCTCTCAGAGAATGGACATCTCTTACAGAATGGACAGTTTTCGGACTTTCTCCATCATTTAATGTAAAAGATAGCTCTACCGGGTGACCACTGATCCTTGTGTTGTACCTGTGTTGTGAGGCTGTGCTCGGCGGTGCCGCTACACGCCTGACTGGTCACGTAACCCCGGAAGATGGAGTTCACGGTGTTGAAGAAACTGGACTTCCCGGCCCCGATCTGACCCATCAGCAGGATTTTCGTCTGACGTATCTTTAGCTGTTCTAGAGGTCTGTAGATTTCCAACCCCTCCTTTAGTTCCTGCATCAACTAAATGGAATCAAAATTTAACAAAAGAAATGTATTACCACATGTAATTTTAAATTGTGCCACCTGTTCACATGTTTCTGTTCAAACAGTCGTTTGTATCCCAAACATGTATTTTGCAATCCCTCAATTGCCATGGAGATCTAAGAGTATTTCGATCAATAGTGCAAAATTGAGCGCTTCTGGGACATCCATTTTTAGGGTGGATTACCAATATATTTGAATCCCGTGAGGTGTTGCATTTACTAGTGTACTTATTTTTAATCTTTATTTATAGTTATCTTTTTCATGATCCCTCTTTTCAGCTGTTACTTTTATCGAGTATGGTACCTCTTTTACCTGTGTCTGACATACCCGAGTTCTGAGTCTACCGTGTCTTTCTCTCAGAAAGTCTCTGAGTCTCAAGCAGCATGGAATTCGACTGGTGCGAGAACAGTATTATTTGAGTTCTACATTTCTGCTTAATTTGTCTAATTATACAGACACGTGACTCTCTCAAGTGAGTAACTTTTCAAAAGACACTTCTGTAATGTTATGTTTTCGTTAAATTTACGGTCCTGGAATAACAATGCTCCAATTCGTGTTTTCTTGTGTTCAAAATTCTAAAGTTAAATATTGGTTTTAGTTGTTATTTTGTATGTTTATTTCAATGGTTCGTTCTTCGGATGTTTCTTTGATATGTAATCGTGTCTGTATTCACTTTTGTATATATCATTCAGTATTAGTAAAGTATTTCGGTAATGTATTATAAAGTGTGTGTTTAGATTGGTATCACGTTTAGTGTTAAGATTAAGCAAGGGTTAACGTAAGACGAAGCCCCGAAGGCGTGATACGAGTACAATGACCCACTTAAAATCCACCTTTACTAGGGAAACTTTTTAAAATTTTCTTTATAGTAGATACATGTTATCAATAATTAAATGTTATTCTTTACTTTTTTTTTCTTCTTCATATTCTTAAAATTTCATATGGAAAGAGGGTAGTTAGTGATAATACAACGAAATGAAATTCAAGTGCACAGAATACTTAGCAATTCCTTTGTTTGAAACTCTCCATTCCTGAAAAGTAATGGAGCGTTCGAACAAATGAATGATGCCACGGGTGGATTTAAGTTCGGGCAAGTGTATACGTAGCGCCACATATTCAACTATGGAAAAGTGGTTGTGTCACAATGTGTGTTATTGGCTTTTTAGCTTTTTAACTTTGTGTGTATGTTTTGGTTTCCGTGTTGGACCCAAAGTTGCATAGTTTTCCATCGACGTGGGTAACGTATGTAAGGGACTGTGTGTGTCCCGGAACCGTGTGTGTCCCGGAAATGTGTAGCCAGGAACTGTATGTGTCCAGGGACTATGTGCCTTTAACCAGACAAGCTGCCATGGTGGACTGTTTATTGATGATACTTATACATGTACTATATTTGAATCAAAACAAAAGTGAATATATAAACAATTTGTTAGTTTTTATCTACACGCTCGGATCGTCCTGTTACACGAGTATCCGGGTTATCTACACGCTCGGATCGTCCTGTTACATGAGTATCCGGGTTATCTACACGCTCGGATCGTCCTGTTACATGAGTATCCGGGTTATCTACACGCTCGGATCGTCCTGTTACATGAGTATCCGGGTTATCTACACGCTCGGATCGTCCTGTTACATGAGTATCCGGGTTAAAATAGGTCCTCAGTACCCCTTGCTTGTCGTAAGAGGCAAATAAATGGGACAGTCCTTCGGATGAGACCGTAAAAACCGACGCCCCGTGTCACAGCTGGTGTGGCATGATAAAGATCCTTTCCTGCTCAAAGGCCTCCATATGTTAGGTTCTTTATTTATTTTTGATATCGAAACAAAATGGTCATTTATTGCTTCAGTTTTTTCTATTGGATGAATTGCTTCAGCTTTTTCTGTTGGATGAAACCCCGTGAGGACCCGGGTTGTTAGAATAGATCCTCAGCACCCCTAGCTTGTCGTAAGAGGCGACTAAATGAGGCGGGCCTTCGGATGAGACCGCAAACACTAAGGTCCCCTGTCACAGCAGGTGTAACACAATAAATATACCTCCCTGCTCAAAAGCCGTAAGCACCGAACATCCAGCTCTTTACCAGCAATGATGACATCTACATATGAGTGAAAGATTCTCGAGCGGAATGATAAACAATATACAACCAACCAAGAGCTAATATTTTGACTTGCACCATTTACAACTCCCTATCATTGATTTGATTTCGTCTTCATTATACAAACAAGTTATGATTATATAAACTAACATTATTCGATTTCTCTTGCTGTAACAGATTACTGTAATCTACTAAAAAAAAAAAAAAGCTCCCCTGGTTCCAGTCCACCTGTTGGCACACTTTTACTGTTTTAAAATTTTCGTCTGTATAAACACCATTTTAATTTTTTTGTATACAGGCTAGTGTATTCTACTTTGCAAAATTCTTCCTTAAACACATGTTTGTTCTTGATTTAAAAGACATTTATGAGAATGCAGATCATAAATTGTCTGTTATCAAAATTAATCAACCGGAACTATAACTCAATGTAAGCACACTTTGTTTGAGGACAAGAATCATTCACTCGATACAAGCGTCTCGAAAAAAATCATGCTGAGCAAATATTCCTTCGTTTGCCTTTCAAGAACATCACTGGGAAATAGTACTGTTGTGGGAGAGATCAGCCTCACACACTAGTTCCTTCCAAAAATCCAAACATCCAAGATGTCGCAAATACTCTTGAATGAATCTCGTCGAACATGATATTGTGTTCATTCAATTACGACAAGACCTCAATTTTTTTAAGCGTTCGTCTACATGAAATCCCTCCATACTCAACACATAAAACATAATAGGGCCCTTGCCAGGCTACAGGTTAAATACTTTAAAATTACATTTACAAATTGTATACCTTGAAGACAATACTCTATACCCTGATCAAGTTTTTAAGCTGTAGGACTACATTTTAGTAACAAAAGCTAATTTCTTGAATTTCATTTTCATAATTTGTATTTCTTACACCAATGATTTTTTTAAAATATTATTTCCAGAGAAATGAGTTGAAAGTAAATGCATATGAAGTAATTGTATTGTTAAAAGTAAACTGAGAAATATGAAATGAATTTCAAGATAAGGAATTAAAAATGCGTCTCTATCTCTGCAAGTTACGTGTATTGACTAGAACTAAAGCGATGCATGAGAAACAAATAACTACACGCATGTGACCAAACGTCATCGACCGGAACGGACATCAATGAGCTTTTCTAAAGACTGAAACCAATACCAGCCCTATAGGTCAACGATATTTTTACATATAAGTGTTCCTTTGTAGCACTTCACTTACAACTGGTGACGTCTCAATATGAATGAAAAATTCTAGACAGGAGGTAAAACAAACAAATAATCAATCAATTGATCCCTATTGTGGCCCCACACTACCATCGGTGACCATGAATTGCCCAAACTTGGATCCACTCTATTAGGAAGCTTTCGTGTAAATTTGAACTTTTCTGGCCCGGTGGTTCTTGAGAATAAGATTCTTATTTAAAGATTTTCCCTATATACTAGCATGCAAAACTTTGAACCCCTACTGTGCCCCCCCCCCCCCCTTTCCTACCAGGGAGCTATGATTTTAACAAATTTGAATCTGCACTATGTTGGGAAGCTTTTAA
The DNA here is from genome assembly GCA_024699665.1 of Ostrea denselamellosa. Lineage (NCBI taxonomy): Eukaryota > Metazoa > Mollusca > Bivalvia > Ostreida > Ostreidae > Ostrea > Ostrea denselamellosa. The sequence continues at coordinate 15,539,926 of JAMZEH010000064.1, read as the reverse complement.
ATTTAAACTTTTTGGCCCAGTGGATTTTGAGAAAAAATTGAAATGCCCCCACCCTATTTTTGCATTTTCATGATTATCTCACCTTTGAAGGGGAAACGGCCCTTCATTTCAACAAACATGAATCCCCTTCACCAAAGGATGATTTGTACTAAGATTGACTGAAATTAGTGTAGTGGTTCTAGTGAAGAAGATGAAAATGTGAAAATTTTACAACGACGACGTCAAGGACAGACAAGGGACAAATTCTGATCAGAAAAACTCACTTGAGCCTTAGGCTCAAGTAAGCTAAAAATAAGAAAATGAAAAGCAATGTCGTGAATAATCTCATTCTCGTGCTTTTCAGGTAAGTGGCGAAACTTTCCCGAGGCTGCCGGAAAGACCGGAGAAGTTGCGAATGTTTCGTTCATGGCTCTTTGAATAATTCTTTAAGCTAGTTTTAAGAGCATTTATATTTATTTACATATTTTTGTAGGTCCATATATGATTATAAAAACTGATATAGTATCCCCCTTTCTCAATTTATACCCCGGTCGTATAAATTTTAAGGTCAAAGCATGCCTTGTAAGTAATTATTTACCCTCGTGGTCCACTCCTGGGTTTTCCGCCAAGGAACATCTAATGGATCATTCATGTTGCATTCTGAAAATGTAAGAAATGATGCAAGCAGTACTACCCAGTAGAGATTACTATGTTACAGTACAAAAATCGCACCATGATACTCACCATCTACCTGATATACCTCCAACTCTTTTACTTGTAAGTTTCCGTTAGTGAATGAGTTTAAGTCGGTTCCTTTCATATCGTAAGTATTACCGAGGGTGCAACCCCCGTTCAGAGCAAATATTCCATTATTGGGTGTTAATGATCCGTTAAATATGCCTAAATCATGACCACCTCCAAAGTATGGTCCATACCCTGAGTGACAGAATATTGCATTCGCGTATTTTTCTGGTTTGATGGGGAACTGCTTTGGCGACCATTTACCATTGTACCTCAGCTGGAACAGAAACGCTTTCGAGTCTGAAACGTAAGTTCCGCCGGTGTTGTTCCAGCTCTGTGATGTAAATCCCCCGTACAGAGTGTCACTGCTGTTGTAAAGCAGGGTCACCGTCATCCCCTTATTGTCACACTTGGAATGAAACGTTACGTTGGAACATCCATCTCTGCTTATTTTGTACAGCAGTTGGAATTTCCTCCGCCCTCCAATCCATTTTAGGAGTTCATCTTTATCCTCTCGTTGCAGAAGACCAGTCATTTTTCTCAAATTTTACGGTTGAAACATTCCATGAAAGCAATACGAAAATGAAAGTACGTAAATGTCGTGATAAGAAAAAATGTATTATTTACTGTTAAATATGGTGGCTGATTTGTGCCATTTTACAATTGAACATCTTTAATGTTTTTCGAGGCGAAAACAAAATGAAAAGATGACAAAACAATAATTGGCGACTTTCGCCCCGAAACAACGACAAAATGAATAGTCAGAAAGACGGCAAAATGCTGGCGAAAAGACCGCAAATTAGCGACCTATTTTGTCGTCATTTCGCCACAGGGCCTTGTCTTCCGGATTGTGAAAAACAAAATAAATAAATAATAATATGAATCCCTTAATAAACTTCCTACTCTAAACTAACACTTTATTAGATTGTCGTGGTACGATTTGCTGCAGCGATGATTTTCCAAAAAGATGATGTACTTGTCGCAGGTCAACACACGTTCTGGCAAAGGAAAACACATCGATCTCTTCAATTTTGAGGACCATCTCGTCAAATCGGTCTGTAAAGAACGGAAGTCACCATATCGCATGCTCAGCAAAAAGAATAATTGGTGATAATGCCACGATAGTCTAATAAATTGTTAGTTTAAAGTACAGAAACAGGTGTTGGTATTTTTTCGAAGATGGCGACTTTCATCCCTTGTATTGATGTAATAATATCTGCAGGGAGTGTTTTTTACACGACATATAAACTACCAAAACGTGTCATTTACTAAATAAAGCCATGCAGCGATCAACACGTAGAAGCGAGGCAGCTGGCCTTGTCATGTTCGTCTGTTTTGTCCGTGCATTTTGTCCCTTATTACTTACTAAATCATTATATATGGGAATAGGAGTTCGTCTGTCTGTCGGTGGCAGAATCTTCAATCTAAATAAAATCAATTCTTCTCTAATCTGGAGAAGGACCTGACAGCATTCCGTTTGAGGTCATGTTATTTAACCTTTCACACTTGACCAATCAAATGACGGCTTTCGCAAACATGAAAGTTTTACAATTACATGTGTATCCAAACATCCTACAAACAGCCCCATGCGGTAAGGGACTGTCAAAATTTGGTTTAAAAAAGTGTAAAACAACGAATTACAAGAGGTATTCGATACATCCATCCATCCATCTTAAACTTAATTCAAGGTACTGTAGATAAGATAAGACCACCGTTTGAAAGTCTGAACTGAACACGTGACACTTGTCACTTGACTTGCTATCTAAATAATATGCATTTGAAATGGCTGAGTGACAATTGCTTGTAAACACCGATTTAAAACCCAAATAATCCTGGTTAAAATAGCTGATATAATGTATGTCACGTCGTGAGGCCTCATAAATACGTACATACTATGATTGCAAGGTGGATAAAATTTATCGAAATACGGAACTTTCGTGGTCACGTGATAGTGACGTGACGTGATAGGGCAAAGTTGACATAGATACATTTGTTTCGCTAGCAGACGGTCTGTTAAGAACTATGCGCAGTCCGAAAAAGAGGAAGAACGCTGACGATATTATTATTATTGGTGCTCAGTGTGTATAGCAGATGGAAATAAAAGTGTTCATTCAGACGCGTATCTTTGGATGCAAGGCGAGAAGTTTTACCGCTATCCTTATCCATGACGGCATAAATTCCATAATTACCTTTCATTTCTACGTCCTCGAGATTTATTTCTCCGGCCAGCTTGCATAATTTAATCAAATGCGTTTTCCTGTGAATTTTTAATGTAGTGATCCCTTTCTAGGAAAGATAGTGTCTTCCAATTTTGTTTACGTAACTGTTATATTGCAAGATTTCCGGAATAACTTGCCCTACAATTACGTTCAACGCGCGATGAAAGTCAAAGTGGAATCGTATCTCGAAAGTCCCGTATTCGGACCACACAAAGATTTCAAATGCCAAGAAAATTGCCAAGCAGTTTCTCTTCCCCCACAATGTATCTAAAATCTTCCTTTGTACTACTTTTAACGCAGGTATTTGGAATTCGTTTAAACATCATTTATTTCATTTTTTTAGATTTTGATCGACGCTATTTTTACAATCCCAATACGCTTTAGTAAATCTATTTCTGATTGGTCCTTGATTCTTTGTAATGGTTGAATATTTAATGAATTATTCATGAGACTAGGGTTAATAACATGACCTCAAACGGAATGCTGTCAGATCCTACTCCAGTGTAACGATTAGAGATCTGATTTTAATCAGATTGCAAAACAACTTTAACCTTGTTCATATCTTTTACACCATACGAGGTAGGACTTTCTTATTTGGTATGTATATTTCTTGTGGCAAGACCTTTCCATTGCCACCAAAATCCTCGACCTTTTACATTTACATTGACTTTTGATCTATATAAATCATACCTTTCAAATCGTAGGAATGTATATTTAGCATGTGTATTTCTTCTGGGAAGACCTTTCCAACGGTACTATATTTGTTGACCTTGTGATATTGACCTTTGACCTAAATTTTGGAAATTTTCCAAAAAATGAAGCCATGGTCATATTACCATAAGAAGTAGACCTTTCATATTTGGAATGCATATATCTAGTGGCAAGACCTTTCCATTGCCACCAAATATTTGACCTAACGGTCTTTACATTTACCTTTGACCTTCTTTTAGAAAGTTTGAATATAAGCCATATCTTTTAAATCGTAAGAGATAGTGTTTTTATATTAGCATGTGCATTTCTTGTGAGAAGACCTATCCAATGATACTAGACCTGGTGACCTTGTGACATTGACCTTTGGTCTTGTTTTTGGAAATAAAAAAAAAAAAGCAAAAACAAACAAACAAAAATAATAATAATAATAAATTAACCTTGGTGATGTCTTTTACACCATAAGAGATAGACCTTTCATATTTATTATGTATTCCTTGTGGCAAGACCTTCCCATTGACACCAAATCTTCAACCTTTTGACCTTCACAAATCTTACAGTTCCACTTTGTTGTAATCCGGGGGTATCGGTGTTTCACAAATACAAACACATCTTGTTGTTATGATTTACCTGCTAAATTCTAGGGTTTAGGAGTGTGTGTTTGTCATATTTATACTGCTATTAAATTCGTAAAGCGTTGTTGATCTTTTTTTCATTTCTAATAACTTCCAAGTTTCCAAGTTTCTAATCATATTGTAGTTTGGTCGTTTCGAACTCGCCACTATATAAAATAAAATAAAACAAACACATAGCGAAGTACAGGTTCTGGACCTGCTGCATTATTTGGTCGTTCGTGACCAGGGTAGGATAAGATGAAATGAAACAAACAACGCAAAGTACACACTATACGAACGCCAGACCTTCTACAGAAGTGTATGGATAGCTTCAGTAATGTCGTCCTCTCCAATTTTTTAAATTTATTTTGGACGGGGGGAGAGGGTTACTACTCCTTAGAATCTCCGTAAAGGTGATTCACTCCCGCAACTACGTAAACTAAAGTGATATTATGGTTTTTAGTCCACACTGAAAAATTTACATAACCTGTAACTTAAGATTTGTGAGACTCTAATCTACCGTTTTTAACAATTTCGATAAATTCCAATCTCTCGATTTATATCGTGCGCTATGCTTGATGTACTTAAGCTGAACTACCGGTTATCAAGTTATTTCCACATGTCTATATAAGGTAGTATCGGAAAGGTATAAATTTGATATCAAGTAAAAGAACGAGCAGCATTATCTATCATTTATTGGTAAAATGTAAAATTTATACATGTATATGCAAGTGTGACGGCAGAACTTATTACAGGTAATTATTTAAATGATATTTTATTCAATGAATAATTGAATATGATTAGACAACAGACATGGCCTATATTGAATACCCTCTCCTTAAATTTATGTATTACATGTAATATGATGAGTCAATTTATACCTGTACTATGAAAAAATAATTTTACAGAAAATGTCAGAAACATGGCGTAAAAGTCGAAGCCTGGTTTGAGTTCAATTTATAATATCTTATTAAAATAATACTTTTATTATTAAGTTCATTAATCTCGTCAAGTTTAGTTGATAAAATATGTGTATCTGTATTTATTGAATGAGATAACCGTTATAAAAGAATAAATGTTGAAGCAGTTTCAGAGTTGTATAAGAATTACATAAACATAGTTAGTTCTCATAACTGTTTCACCAACTTTTATGTTACAAATGCACACAACCAACCCTGGACTTTTGTTGTTATCTATTATTCAGCTATTGAGCGACATCCTATTAATCCTTTATAGGATTCTGCTGCAAGTCTTTACTTTTGGAATTTTTCAGGTAAATTCCGAATTCTAAATAAAAATAAAATTTTGTCAGTAATGTTCAGAATCACCTCCTATAATTTTTTTCAAGCAATGAATTGATGATATGCGTATTATGTCTGTAAAATGAAAAGTTGTTCCCATCCTGATCATAGTCTATGCTTATGACAACGAAAATGACTTCGTACAGTAATTAAATCAATTTAGTACTATTCAGCTAATCAAGGAGGATTTTGTAGATAAAAACTAGTGAAAAATACCTTTTCAGGCTTCTAGAAGCAAGTCAGTAAATTTTTGTTATTATATCAATACGATAAGCATCTGAGTCATTCTTTTATTTGCTTTGCGTATGTAGCGTTAGTGGAAAACTTGAAAATTTATTGCATATTAATAGCTTATTAACAAAACCGGAATCGCTTTTAACCGATTAGGAAAGATAACTTCTATAGAAAATATGGCGGCCGTAATACTGGCTGGATCTAGTACAGAACCAACTTTTCCCGATCACTGCTTATTCCGGCAGGGATTTGAATTAATTTCATCTTAGATTTTAAAATCGTTGTAGATATTCTGAAAGGTGCTGTCCCATAGATTGTGGAATTGTTTACGGAATAAAACCATGATGAGTATTAGCGGAGGTATTAATACTTTTCTGTGTACCACTGCCTCCATTCCGGCCTTTAGACCTGCCCCAGAGTTAGTGTTAAGTTCATTACACTGAAAATTCATTTAATGTACGAGGCATGATTTCACAATCGAAAGAGCGATACAAGATCTTAATTATTTTATATGAATTTTTGGGGATTTTTTCCGGAATGATACAAATGGTCTTTTGTTCGCAAATATAAATATCTAATAAAACCTTCGAAGAAGACTCATGTAAATGCTCTGACTTTTTAAATAAAAAATCATCTATGAAAATTGTAACGGTTTTCTATAATATTTTTTTAATTAAATCTACGGCTAAAATCTTCAAGAAACCTGTCATTTGGAGAAAGATATATCAGGCAAATATATTTTAAAAAGAAATTAAAATGAAATGACCATATTTTAGAAATATCGCTATTTTTTTAGGTTTGAACCAAACCATAGAAAAATGTATAGGTCAAAAAGTATCGATCAAATTGAATAGAAATATTAAAATAATCATATTGTTGCAGATTTTATGCACTTTTCATCAAGAAGTTAGTTTCCTTTATGAATTAATTAGTAAACGATTTTACATCAAGGAAATGTAATTTTCGAATTACAATGTTCTTTACAATTCCGATCGGGCTTGGTTCAAATTTGAAAAATCGCAATATTTCTGAATTTAGGTCATTTCATTTCAATTTGTTTTTAAAATACATTTGTACCATATATTTTTTTCTTGAATGACATGATTTTGAAGATTTTTTGCCGAAGATTTAAAAAATATCAACAAATAACGTTTTCAATTTTTATACATGATTCTAAGATAGTCTTATCATACATCAATTCACAAGTAAATTTGGACTCTAAAACAACAAAATGCCTTTTCTTTATTATTCCGGAAAAAATCACCCACACACCCACATCCCCCAGCTAAAAATCATATAAAATAACCGAGATCTTGTATCACTCTTTCGATGGTGGAAAAAATACTTCGTACGAAGTGGTTTAACAGCCATTAAAGGGGCATGGGCACGATTTGAATGAAAATTTAAAAATTCTTTTTTTCCATTCTTAATGTATTTAATGGTTAACTAAAGTATTTCTAATGATCAACAGAAATTTGAATCTCAGTTGCTGAGTTGCATGTGAGATACAGCACTCGTAATTCTTTGTCCTGTAAACATGTTCCGTGCCATGTTTTTGTTTACATGTAGATTGCTTAGTAGAAAATATCAGTTTGAAACAAAAGGAGACGTGATAAACACTAGAAACTGTTTAATTATGTTCAGAATAAATTTGTAAATCGAAAAACATCAGCTTCAAAAGAAACTTTTACTAGTATATTTACCCAAGTAACAAAATACGACACGAGCCTTGTTTACATAACAAAGATGTGAGCTCTGTATATCCTTTGTAACTCAACAACTGACATTCAAATTTTTGCTGACCATTAGAAATGCCTTAGTTAAGCATTAAAAAAACTCCTAAAATTTGAAAATTTTCAGCTCAAATCCTGTCTATGCCCATTTCAGTGCAATGAACCACCTTAATTTACTGCATTATGCTAGCGCCCCCTGGCGATAGAATATCCGTTAGTATATTTGCAGCTAATGCGCATGTTTGGGTGCCATAGTGAGGCATTCTGGAAGATGTATAGGACAGAAGTCTTGAATTTTATTTTGCATTTAAACCCCTGGTGATAGGTAAAAATTCTTCATTCATGTCCAGTTCCCTTTATCAATTCAATATCGTCGACATTGCAATGTCGACAATGTTGACACGATGTTGAGTTTACTTCGTCTACAACGTTATTATTTTTTCTGTGTTGACATCGTTGACATTGCAATGTTGACAATGTTGATACGATGTCGAGTTTACATCGTCTGCATCCTTATTATTTCTTCGATGTGAACGATGTATACAGGAAGAAAAAGGAACACAATGTCGACACGATGTTGATTCGATGTCGTACAACACTGCGATGTAATGGGGCCATTTCACCAAGTACGATCTGGAAACATCGCACGCGACCACGCGCGACCATGGTCGCACCTTTGTTTTTACGTAGTCGCGTAAAAAATCCGTGCGACCTAGACATTTATTTTCTCTCTGCGCTCTACGTTCGATGTTATCTCGTATAACTTTCGTTGTAAACGTTCTTGGTGCGTCCTACACGCTCTATGGACGCTCGGTGCACGCTCTACCTGCGCCTTTCCACCCGATCTTAACACGATCAGGGATCGTTGTGTTCGATCAGTCTACCATGTAGCATCGACCTCTCGACGACCTATCTTCGCAAGTGCGCGACCTCTGCCGACCAGTACTCGACTTTGGCCGATTTCGGCGCGTACGAGTTGCAATAAACACCCGATCAATACGATTTAGATACGATCCAAACGTTCTAGCCTCGATCTATACGCTCAATTCTAGTTCTTTTCTCAACTACTTCTCGTCCGAGTTACGCCAAATTTGCCCTGGTCGTTCAGATTTACGTGCGACATACTGCTATCGTATAGAAAGACCCAGCGATCAGTGGGCGACCATCAGTTTTGACCAACCTGAAAGAAGCATGACCAATGATGACGTTGATGTACCATTCTTTATCCTGGGTGATGATGCTTTTGCCTTAAAACCCTACCTTATGAAGCCTTACACCCGGAGAGGTTTAACCAAGGAAGAAACCATCTGTAACTACAGAATTTCCAGAGGCAGGCGCGTGGTTGAGAATGCGTTTGGAATCCTGTCCTCACGTTTCCGGTGTTTACTGACAACTCTACAACAGAATCCAGACAACTGCAGATTAATTGTGGAAGCTTGTGTTTGCCTGCATAACATAATGAGAATGAGGTACCCGGCACTCCAGAATGCAGATATGGACATGGAAGATTTAGATCACAATATGATTCCTGGAGAATGGAGAAACTCAGGAGATCTGCAAGAGTTGGCCTACCACTTGGGCCGTAATAGGGACAACGCCGAGGGGAAGAAAGTACGGGATTACATAAAGAACTACTTCAACAGTCCTGTTGGTTCTGTTCCATGGCAAGAGAAAATGGTGTCCGCAAAACACAGAGTTTTCTGAGTGTTGTTGCTAATATGATATATCTCTAACTTTTAAACTTTTCATAACTATGTGTAATAAACCACAATGTGTAAATGATTTTATATATTTAATGTAGGATTAGAGATTAAAATACAAACAAAACAAAAGGAAACGACCAATAAAATAAAATAGAACAAAATGAAATTAAGAAATAAAAGAAATGAAAGAACAATAAAACCAAAACAACAAAAAAAACAAGCAAAAAAAAAAAAACAAAAAACAAAGACAAAAAACAAACAAAACAAAATGCAAAAAAAACACCAAAAACAAAACAAACAAAAACAGTAACCAACAAAAACCCACCAAAACTATCCGAAAAAAATGGGGGAAAAGAAAGAAAAATAGATAGAAAAAACGCGACCGTAGCTTCCGAAAAAACATTGCGTGATTGTACTTATCAATGGCAAATTGATTTATAGCAAAATTAATAAAGCTTGCACCCTATCTGCACGGTTTTCAGTAGGCGTGGCTTAATCGGATTAGGCGAAGGTAAATCGCAACTTCAGCGAGAAATGATCTTTAGTGGTTGAAACTTAAACGCACATAGATCGCACCTCAATCCTGTGATCATAATCAAATCGTGTCCATTTCGCAAACAGTGAGTGCACTGGTCTAAGGAAAATCGGGAGCAGGTAGCATGAAGCGATTCTTGATCGCAGCGGATCTAGGCTACATCGCATGGATCGAGCGAGTGTTGAGAATTGATCGAGCAGCACGACCGTGTGCTCGATCAGTTTTCGCTCAAGAAGACTGAGCCTCGCTCATCCCCGCTCTAGCCTCAATTGCCCCTCGATCAATACGTCTTTTCCTCGACTGTGTTCGCTGTTTCGACGCTCTCTTTGCGACTTTTAAGTCGAGGCTCAGTTTTTTGACATGTCAAAAAACCGAGCTGCGATCAATTTTTCAGGAAGACCATTCTTCGACTTTGAGCGACCACAGGAGACCGAGGCGTGACCACTTCGCGGTCAACCTTCGACTTCGTGCGATCTTCAGCGATCAAGCCACGCTCTTAGATCGCAACTCAGTCTTCCGGGAAGAATTTTTGGTGAAATGGCCCTATTAACGATGTAAACAAGGTAGGACAATGTCGACACGATGTTGATTCGATGTTGTACAACATTGCGATGTCGACTGTGAAAACAAGGTAAGAAAAATGCAATGTCGACGCGATGTCGTTTTGATATCGGCCACATTGCGATGTTGACGATGTGATTGATGTAAACAGGATAAGCTGAACACAATGTCTGTTAAATGCAAACTTAATATCATACATTATTACAGTGATTTATAAACATATAAATGAAAAACAATGTTAATTCGATATTGAATCAACATCGTTCATTATTGCGATGTCGACAACATCGATAAAACATCCATCATTGGACATACCTCAAATTCTTTCTTCGCATCGACTGATTACAATTCATTTGCTTTCGGATCTTTCCTTGACACTGCGCGGAAAGAATTTGTTTTCGTATGAATTTCTACTGTATACCAAACAGCATGTGATTTCATTCAATACAAGTGTTTTCTTCCTTGAAAAAGTGTTCACTTTGCTTACATCTGATTTCACCAAAATAAAATAAATTAAGATAAAATAAATAAATAATATATATTTTCTCAAATCAAATAATAAGGATCGATATTTACTTTGCCAACCACCATATGACATGCTTAATACGTGCATTGTTACTTTGCAACGAGGAATACTTATAACTTATAAAATTATAAACTAAATAATATGATACAAACTACATTACATTTATATGTGTCCCAATGTAATTATTTACACTATTCTGACTTGTTTGATTAATTTATTGAATATTTTATCGTTCTATCACGTATACAATGAAAACCAATCAATAAAATCCCCAAACACTACTTGCAAAAAATAAAGGTATTTTTAAAAAATAAATATGAATTCTAAGCAATTTAAATTATTAAGATAGAAATTTTGTAATTAATCAAATATTTCTTATAACCTCCACTTAGATAATAGATAATAGACATGGTGCAAGCACAATTAATTGTCGAAACATTATTTATATCTTAATCAATGCTTGTTCGATGAAAGAGACCAAAAATCAAGAGTTTTAAAATTGAAATTATCCAACTATGGAAACATATTACTGCAAACTTGGAGCGATCTTGCATTCTAGTTTCATTTGTGTTTGGCCCAGGAGTTGTAGTGTAACCGAATATACTGAGCTGACCGGAGCTTGAATGACGCAATGGTGACTAAAATATAGAATAAATACGGACATGGAAGACCTCAAAAATCAACGCGTCACAGTTGAAAATGCCATAATCAGTATGTCGTCTAAAACGGTCTACAACATTGTGTTATGGCGTCATCATCGTTTCGAGGGTAGAATCAACAGCTTCGATAAGCAGCAAACAACACAAAGAGACAAGGGGGGAAATTGATCTCAGTCAAACTATAAAGGTAAGTTGTCAATATAGCCATTTTACATGCACTGTACGTTTGTTTGCTATTCATCAATATTTAAGCATGTGACCATTTGTACCTCTTAAGTACAAGAATAACCAGATAGGAGTGAAATCCTGAGTTAAGAGGCTGGAGTGGCAAATATGTTGATTTGTGAATAATGGTTTTAAAATGTCTGCCAGTTCTGAAAGATGCGAAACAGAAGTTGTTTTTCCCCAACTTCAGTCATATTCCCTCTTATTTTTCTAGATGTATAATTCAGACAAGAAGACCGTCCTACAAGAACTACGACGACTTAAAGTAGACCCTGTGAAACTAGAGTCCATCGAGGTATAACGACCATCAATCTGGTGTAGTGTATCACCGAGAGGACTCAACAAAAAGACATTCATGTTAATAGAAAATGTTTGAAAAGTTATAGAATTCTTTTGTTTATGTCTAATTTGAAATATTATCTAAACAGGAGAATGACGCGGAAACGGACAGAATTGATTCGATTACTGAAGAAAAGCCAGTAACGATGGGTGAATTTGAGGCAGAGTTCAGGGACGGTACAGAATATCTGCAGTGGTTGAGACGTCATTTTCCGAATCTGGAGGTGAAGTGAAAGGCGTATTGTTTTAACGTGAATACATGTAAAATAAAATTTAAAAAAACAACAACAAACAAACAAACAAAAAAACCAAAAAAACAAACAAAAAACAAAACAAAACAAAAAACAAACAAACAAAAAACAAACAAACAAGCAAACAAACAAGAACCCCCCAAACAAACAAATAAAAAAACAAACACCCCCCCCCCCAAAAAAAAAACAACAACAAACAAACAATAAGATAAATCGTTATGTAACCATAAAGTGTGTGTGGGTGGGGGTGGGTGGGGGTGTGTGTTATTATTACCGGGTTATCGTCAAGCAGTGTATTATCCAATGTTTCTATATCATATAAAATTTACAAGATATAATATATATCAAAATACGGGGAAAAGGATTTTTTTTTTTTAAAATGTATGAAAGTAGGGAAATAAATTGCAGTTAAAGGTTCCATTTCTGGAAGAAATTTATAGTGGTCATCCTTGGTCCAGTATCTAGAGAATTAGTGATGAACTGCATACGGAGAATCAAAAGGCTGAAATGATACAAATATTTACAATACTCACAGCAAAATCAAGGATTTAGAATAGTTTCAAGAAGTATTAAGAATAATAATTGTTTCCCTTTTTGTTTGTTTGGGAAACAATTAAACAGAAATGTATTTGATGATGTAGAGATATCATAGATTTTGAATATAGAAATGCATTTGATAATTTTGAAATATTATAGATTTTTAAAAAAATTTATTTGATAACATTTATTGGTTAAATACTTTTTTTCACAATTAATTTGATTTGTTTATCGTTTATCTAATTGACAACACCGAAAATTCTGGACAATAAGTCTGGAATTAGGCATTTTACCGGACCGATCCATTTTTACCGGAAATGTCCAACGGTCCGTGGAATTTCGCGTAGTCTGCAACAGCGGATGTTTACACCTCTTAGGACCTGATCCCACCTCTGGTATGTTCCGGACCCCGTGTTTACCCAACTATTAATTTTGTATTCTTTAGAGCAGTTCTGAGATTGATCTCTGCCCGATATCTTCACCTTTTCATGATATAAATCAGCGTTCTCTGTTGTATTTTTAGACTGGTTTTAATTTGCAGTGTGTTTTGAAGTGCATTATGGACTAAAGGTATTTTATCTCGACAGATATTGGTTCTTCATTAATTTTGTGAATAGCATGGGTTTCAATTGATGTTCAATATCCTTTCGACGGTCGGAGATTTTGAGAATGTTCCGCTGAAGGGGATAGGTAGAAAAAAAAGAAGAATAAAAAGAAAGAAAAAAAGGAGTCCAATTTTGACCACATATTGTGGCACCAACCTAGCTCCAAAGGATCACAACATAACTGAAAATGGATTCACATAACACAGAGATGCCCCAACACCAATATGAATTACATGCTTCCTGTTCTGGATAAAACCAAGGTCATAGATCATCATATGACATGGAAGATCTTGTTATAAGAAATCTATATATAAAATATAAAACCTCTATCTTAAAGAGTTCAGGAGATAATGAATAGGTAAGATTTCTATTAAAAGTAGGTCAAACTTTCAGGTCAAAGCCAAGGTCAAACACCGAAGTATCGAGGTCTTGCCATAAAAATATATATACAATGTATAAGAATTTACCTTAAATAATTCAGGAGATATTGATTAGGTAAGATTTTTTAAGATTTTAGGTCAAGGTAACAAGATCAAATAAAATTATATCATAAGGTCTTGTCATAAAGAATCAAACCACAAAATATGGAAGCTCTACGTATACATTAAATAGATCTTAAGATATTTAATAATTTATATTTTCTTAAAAGTAGGTCAAATTTCAATGTCAAAGGTTATAGTATGAAATAAAAGATCTTGTCATAAAAAATATAAAAGATCCATCTTAAATAGTTCGGGAGCTCTTGAATACCTCATATTTTTATCTCGTCACAAAGAATCTTCATACAAAATATAAAGCCCCATCTCAAATAGTTCCGAATATATTTAATAGGATATGTTTTCTTAAAAGTGGGTCAAACTCTGAAATCAAGGTCACAAGGGTATGATCTAAAATCATCGATCTTGGCATAAGAAATATATATACAAAATATAAAAGATCTCCCTTGAAAGATTCATATTTAGATTTAGATTTTATTGAAAGTAGGTCAACCTTCCAGGTCAGTGGTTCTTGAGAAAAAGATTTTTAAATAGTTCCCCCTATATTCGCATATTAAACTTTGATCCCCTATTTTGGTCCCATCCTACTCCCAGATACCACGATTATCGAAAATGTAAGAAGTTTACGGACTGACGAACAACGGGTGATCAGAAAAGCCCACTTGAGTTTTCAGCCCAGGTGAGCTAAAGATCTGTAACAATACACATTCTGCGTGAAAGCAATATAAGCTGCCAAAATTGCAATTTTTTATAGTGGCATTAAAAGAGGTTAAATGAACGTTGATATGATTGAAAAAAAAGAACTGCATCGAATTTCCTCTCTTATGCATCATTTACACACCTTTACGTGATGAAAAATATATTCCTCGACATTCCGTTTGACCCTAACAACGGCAGCTGATTAATCGTCGGCGACAATCCCGAAGATAACCGATGTTGACACGAATGATTCTGATACTGATCGGGGTGGATCGGGTTGTATCCGGGTCATTAAAATATGGACGGCGAGGTGAGATAAAATCTAGTTACCATCATTATTTTGGCATTGTTAACGATGTTATATGTTTTTATATCTTTTTTGGTCCCGAATCAGTCAAAGTGGGCTTTCTCCCTCGCTTCGAACCTTTCGTGTCAGACATCTTTCGTGCTTACCGGAAATATTGCGCTTGCGCATTTGATTTTGCCGAATGAGTTCAACTTTAGGTCATTGCATACGGAAATAATGTCGGAAAAATTAAGGTACGAGGAGACTTAATTTCAACTGTCGAACAATTTTTACATGTAATGCAAAAAATACAACATGTCAAAAGTTTAATCGATAAAATCAGGTATTAGAAGGTAGATGTTTACAAAATTTCGATTAAATTTTAGGAACCCCAAAATAACAATTTTGACAGCTTATATTGCTTGAAGGAAAGATATGTTTAATATCCCACAGAATGAGCATCGGAACGGTCCTCTACATCGGGATCGGTCCTCTAGTGTGCAAAAAACACGACGCAGGGGTGTTAGCTTTTAAAATGTTATTTTTTTTTTAACCTTTCGTCCTTCCCTTTCTTTTGTTACTTTCTATTGCGTTTTCTCTTTCTTTTGACCCGTGTGATTCGGTTTTCTAAAATACATGGTACGGGGGTGGGGTGGGGGTGTCATGTAGGGTTTATTTAACCCAGAATTAGTAAAAATAAATTGGTCTACACTTTCTGTACCGCTCAGACTGATGTAAAATTGTCACTATTGGCACTGATATTGGACTATAACTTTGAGCGGACAAGCAGAGCAACTTCATGAAAGCATTATTCCGGATTTACATACCTTTCAAAATTGAGTTTTGTTAATGATTGATTGATTGTTTGTTGCTTTCCGCCACAATCAACAATTTTTCAGTTATCTGGGGGTGTCCAGTTTTTGTTGATGGAGGAGAGAGCCTAGATACAGTGTACCCGGGAAGAGACCACCGACCTTCCAAAAGTAAACTGGCAAACTTTCTCACATATATCGGCGCGAGCGAGAATCGAACCCTCGCCCACTAGAGGTGAGAGGACTTGTGATTTTGAGTGCGTTGCTCTAACCATTCGGCCCCGGTTTTGTTAATTAATGATTGTAAAACAATATTGCATAAACTGCAGATAATCCTGTTTGATAACCCAACTGCATCAGTCAATGTCGTGTGCTCGTTACCCCATTCCAAAACTAGTGAATAGTTTCCCAAAGCAACTAACAACAGAAACACCTCTTGAGGTACTTTTGTCATCAATATATTGTAAAAGTACAATATAATTCCTTGTCCAAAGTTCTGAGCATATCCCCGGCATCAAAACTTTAAATAATTTGTGTAACAGTGGCATCAGTGTAGCCTCGCATTCAAAATCTAATCCTCACTGTAGCTTTTATTATACATGATTATTCTAATGCAGCACACAGGCAATCGATTTGTTTGTTTGTTTGTTTGTTTGTTTATAGCCGCCTGAGCAATTTTTCAGCTATCCGGCGGCTGTCACCATTACCGGTGACAGGGCTGCAAATTTAGGCCTATGCTCGGCACTCAGGGCCTTTGAGCAGGGAGGGATCTTTATCGTGCCACACCTACTGCGACACGGGACCTCGGTTTATACGGTCTCATCCGAAAGACCCACAGGCAATCGAAGTGGACGTTCAAAATGACTTCAATTGCTGTGTCTTGCATATGCATTTTAAATACGAATTTTATACCGAATATTTAGCATATAGTATGAAAGAAATATTTTGAATATTTGCATAATAATGATAATGTAGCAGAATACCTGGTAATTCGTTTGATTAGACATTTCAGTCCCGAATATTTTGTTATTTTAAATACTAGTATATTGTACTATTGTTTTCGATTGATTGATTGATTATTTGTTGTTTTCCGCCACACTTAACAATTTTTCAGTTATCTGGTGGTGTCCAGTTTTTATTGGTGGAAGAGAGAACCCAGATACAATGTACCCGGGAAGAGACCACCGACCTTCCGAAAGTAAACTGGCAAACTTTCTCACATATATCGGCGCGAGCGAGATTCGAACCCGCGCCGACTAAAGGTGCGAGGCCTTGTGATTTTGAGTGCGATGCTCTAATCATTCGGCCACGGTGGCCGCAAAAGTATCATTTTGAATGAAATGAAAATCAAGAAGCATTAATTTCGTAATGCAATTGAATTATATTGCAATTTCAAAAGTCGTATAAAGAATGCAAAACTGTGAGCCTTATATCTTGATTAGGTAAACGGAGTAATCCGTAGTCAAAATCAGTATGTTAAAAAGTGACCAACATTTGCAGTCAGGCCTAACACGTCAAAGAGCATTCGACCTAATGACAGGTTGTATATGCAAATACAATTATTATAACGACCATGGGATTTGGATTAAAACGAGACTGTTGAAACCCCTTTAACAACAATGTCAAAATGTGATAACATGCAAAACATGCTCCCGCGTATAGAATCGAACTGCCGGAAGACCTCGAAAAAATCTCAAACTTAAGTTTGGTTTTTTTTTAATTTGAGCAGCCAGAATTTGAGTAAAATCTCGGACTAAAGTCCAAGTTTCCAAGACTCAAGGCCTGATCTCCAAAGGCCACGTGATTGTCAATGCGGAACTTTATCATCTTTTTAAACTT
Organism: Ostrea denselamellosa; assembly: GCA_024699665.1. NCBI lineage: Eukaryota > Metazoa > Mollusca > Bivalvia > Ostreida > Ostreidae > Ostrea > Ostrea denselamellosa. The sequence goes on along the minus strand of JAMZEH010000064.1, from coordinate 15,522,323 downwards.
CAGATTATTTGTGCGTTGAGTCAGAGTGGTAATGGTACCACCTCTGCTTCCATTTCGTTGATACGGTAATAATATTGTATATTATATCATATTGTATATTACATCATATTGTATATCATATTGATTTTATTAATATGTTCGAATAATTCCGTGCATTCTAGGAAACATTTAATGTTATGTTGAACTGCATGTACCTCCCAGGTGAATATATTATTTGACATCGGTCTAAAAATAAATTTGGATTCCAGAACGGATACGATCGTTTATCATTTTTTGATCACTCAATGAAAACTCGCATCACTATTCCTTTTCGACTATGTTGCACTATACTTGTAAAGAAAAGGTGACCTACATCACAAACTGGAGTAATAATTTTGTTGAATTACAGCAACACTGATCCCGATCTAAAGATGGCCGATCAGCTACCATATTGTAAGTTCTTCATGCTCTAGTAGTCGGTCATAAAAAAAAAAAAAAAAACCAAAAAAAAAAACCAAACAAACAAAAAAACAAAACCAAAAAAAAAAAAAAAAAAATCAAAACCAAAAAAAATAAAAAAATTGTGTCTTTAATCACTTCCCTCCAGATGAAGCCAAGCTGTCTGCAATGATGGCCGACCATGTATCATTTCGTTTAGGCTTTAGTAGCCAGATTTGATGTTTTTTTTGTTTTGTTTTTTGTTTTTTTGGTTTTTTTTAAATCAGATGTATAATAAAACAAAGATCGACATTTTCTCAATCAATACGATACTTTAGCACAGTATCGCCCTAAGGGCTCTGTGAATAGTCTACTTCTCCGGTAGCTATTGTGCTAAAGCGTCGTATTGACCTCAACAATGTCAATAATCACGATAATTGTATACATGTAATATTAATCCGCGTCATATAAAATTGATATTTTCTTTAGAATTCAATACATAGCACCAAATGCGCTTTACACGTGATGAAAATAATTCCAACTCGCACGATATAAAATAGCTGGGACAGTGTACACTTTTTAGCCGCTTCTAGTGGAATATTGCTACATAATATGGAGAGTTGAAGTCACCCCGCATTTATCATAAAGTTGAGTTGTTAGTTTGCCTTTAACATCAGTAAAATATCTAAGTATGAAGCAGATGTAGAAGAGTCTCTATGGTGTCCTATATTTTCGAGTTCTCAGAGATATATCGAATCGAGATGTGAATGAAAATGATTATTGTTAGCACAACATCGTCGATATATCTAAATGTCGAGTTGAAGGCCACAACAAGAGATTTTTTTCTTCTCAAGTAGAAGCTTTTAAATAATTTTTGCCTCGTAAGACTATAAAAGCAGATCACACGGAGCACATAAGAATTCCAATAAACATGTGATCAAATTACATCTAAAATTGCATTATTTTTTCACGAAGTAGAATTGTCAAATATCAATTCAAGAATAGAAATGGCCGGGTTGCTTTAAAATGTTATTTATGGTGGAGACAGTAGGATCACTCATTTGCTACCATGTTGAATTTTGAGAAATGTCCATTAGGGAAATCTGCGAGAGGTGTTGAATACACAAAGTCGGACCATCTATCCACAGTATGCAGACAAAATGACAAATCCAGTTATTTGTAATTTTTCTTTTAGAGTGTCTTACGACTCAAGACCAGAAATTCTTTTGGCAATTTATTTAATGCTCTACTCTTCTTAAATCCAACTTTATGACATTTCTACTTAAATAAAGAAAATATATTCGCACTTTTAAACAGAAATAGATTTAGAAAGATTCATTTTAATCGTATGAGCTTTCGTAAAACAGGCCCCCCGAGTGACATCTTTTTTGCGGTTGTTGTTGGTAAGCTTGCACAGTAGTCTTTTACCTCGAATTGGAACAATTAAAGGTTATCGAAACACGATCATAAATACAAAAGTCAGGCATTTAATACAAATATCAGGCGCATATCGCTTACATTACCCTTAAAGACAACTAAAATTGAATATGATTTAACCTCTTACGAATTGTCGAACAGCATGATAAACCGCTTAACATAATTTATAAAACTCAGATTTGTGCTTTTGCTTGATACCCTATATACAACAAGGTTAAGAAGCATTATGTTAGAAGTTGAACACGTGTCGAAATAACGTCTTTTCTTTGGATCAAACCGTTTTTCAATATCAGGTCATATGCAACGAAGAGATCACAAAAACTATTCACTGTGTAATGCTAAAAGGAATCTAGTTACGGAGTCCGTCACTTAAATTCTGGACTGAAATTATCCATTTCTGTCATTATCTCATGTGAGCATGTCTAGCCGCTGGGATTGGATGCTCGGCATCATCATTATGGTCGCCATTTGTGCAATAGTCATTGTCGCCACGTTTGCGTGTATCGTCTTTTGTAAATGTAAGAAACGACTCAAGCAAGGCACAGTGGTGGGCATCGCACCTGCTGACGACGACACAGGTAAATTCAAAGATAATTTAACCTGGCCATTCTGTTACAAAGACTGTCACGGTCTGTCCAAGTTATATTTTTATTCTATATTTATATAGCGCTTTATCTAATTAAGACAATTACCCTTAATCACTTTACATACAAAGAACAACAAATGAATAAATAAAACTAAACTGAATTTAAAATAGAAACAGAGTTGGTAAAACTCAAAACTATATAAGTGCATGTTTTTTTGTTTTGTGTGTGTGTGTGCGTTTGGTGGTTGATGGTATGAAAATGTGTATCACTGAACGACACTTTAACAGGAAAAAAAAATTCTTTTCCGGGCAAATATCCCTTAGATATCTGGAATTCATGTTATTGCCGTTGTCGTTTTCAGATACTGCATCAAGACCTGTGTCCCCATCCGACATTGGGAGAGGGCGACAAAAGAAAACACACTTCACTCCAATCCACACTGCCCGGTCCAATACAGTCAACACGCCCCTCGGATCCTCCCGTCAAAGCAACGATCATTTCTTTTACTCCAGCAGACAAGCGTGGATGTTCGAACCCGATTGAATTGCCAGTCTCGTGAATTCTCACTCACCCACCCACGATAGCTGAAGTGAATATACGGATTTTTGTTTTCCTTTTTTTTTTCCTGGAGAAGTAAAATGTCTGTGAGGTGTGCGAAAAACTGATTAAAGTTGTAATTTTTGTAATATAATTCTATCCAAGATTTATGAAACTCTTAGCATTGTAGTGGTATTTTAAAACAAAATAACTCCAGTTGTGATAAAATATCTACATACACTTTAATCAGTATTCAGTACTTAAAACAAGCAAATCCATATTCTGTAGATATTTACAGGCAGTTTCTGATTACTAAAATCAATGATCTCGGGCCATCTCCCTCTATGTCAGTGAAATGGTCACTGACAATTTGATAAACTATTTTTCTAAGTATTACATCAACATTACTTATGAACATAAACATTACTTATTAACAGTAACATTACTTATTAACATTTGTGATGCATATTTTAGAAATCAATGGTTTTGAAAAATTGAAAATTAAATTGTACTGACAGAGAAGCATTGAATCCAAGTTTTGCAGTGTAAGTATTTTCAAAAGAATTCTGTAAAGTAATAATCAAAAACTGCATCTTTGGCTAAAATAAAATCACCAATAAAAATACTGAAATTTACAAAATTTAAGTTACACTGGTTATGAAAAATAAAATTACGTGCAAATACTAGTATGGCGATAATAGGTGACAATGCGATCCACTTCTTACATTACGAACATTCCAGAGAACATCAGCACTGGTCATTAAGCAGTGCTGGCATAATTAATTCCTTCCAACATATTTGGCTAAAAAATATAATTTACTGGCAATTTACAGATCAACAAAGCTTTTAAAAAATCTGCAATGAAATCATGTATAAATAAAAGCATGCATATAAGGGAAAAGTCTTTAAATTTAGTTTATACAGTATTTCTAGCAATTATTTAAAATCAAAATGTACTACATCGTCACAAACCATGGTCAAAATGTATGATCCTCTCCCATATGCAGACTTCAGATCGTGGTTTGAGATGATGCATGTACCAGTGTAATTAACAATGTATACTTATGAATATCACCAGGTTTCTGTTAAGATACAAAAGTAGCCTGTTTCAGATTGCACCATATTGTAAACTCCCTGTGTTCATGGAAGAATGACACTAAATCACATACACATATTTTGTCCTTCACCAAGACTTTGTCCTACATTCACGGACAGAGAACCCATCTTGATTCAAATATAATACTGCAGTATTGCATATCTAAAAATTTCAGTGGATATAGTCAGTAAAATGACAATCCCCCCTTTTCCTAAAAAAAATCCTCTTCTTTTTTCTATGGAAAAATTATTCAACAGAAATGACAGAATTTACTTTAAGAATTAAAGCATGGATTGACATGACACAAAAAAAAAAACAACTGCCTTTTTCTTTTTTTAAAAATACATGTGCTATAAAACCTAGAGCAGCGTAATACACAGACATACATAAAAGGGAGGTAACTTTATAAAAGCTAACATTTCAGAAATAACAATTAACTTTTATAATAACTTTGATAAATTGAATCCTAATTGTTTTTTCTTCTAGTTGACTTGCTCAACGTAATTGGAAGGCAGCATTCCACGTTGGCCTGTTCTCTTCACTGTACCCTCCATCCAGCCCTCATCGATTGGCTGACAGTGGATGATCAGATCATCCTCTTGGAAGGAGACCTCGTCTGAATCAGCTGACGTGTAATCGTACATAGCTTTACACACCATCTACAAAACAGATATCAACCATATGAACATGTGAAAAACAAATAATTGACTTGTATTTTTATAAGGTGGAACATACTCTTGCTGTTTCCCACATAATTTGAGGAAGTAAAATGTTGTATAAAGAATAGCTTTACTTTTAATGTGTGAAGCTCGGAGGGGCTAATGCCTGTTTGCAAAGCAAGGCTCTGAAGGTAACATGTATGTGAAAGGAAAAAGAAAAAATCGACAAATGAAAAAATAATCTCTATATATGTTCACTGACAATTCTGTGAGCCGTATGGCTGCTGTGATTTTGTTCTACAATCAGTATCCTTAGCTGTCTCTGCTTTAATTCTTACAAAGCCACAGAAGGAGTTCTAAGTAACTGATTCATTAAATGCTTCAAAAGTTATTCATGCTTTCATCTTGATTGCCATAAAATACAAGTTTTCGATGTGCAATTCGTAGGCTAAACACTCAATTTGTTCAAAATGAATTGTATAATTATTATTTCAACTGTTTTAGTAACATATAGAAAACAGTAATATGACTAAATAGATGAACGAGGTCAAAAAAATCCTGTAAGGACCCGGGTTAGAATAGGTCCTTAGTACCCCTTGCTTGGCGTAAGAGGCAACTAAATGGGGCAGTTTTACGGATGAGACCGCAAAAACCGAGGCCCCGTGTTACAACAGGTGTGGCACGATAAAGATCCCTCTCTGCTCAAAGGCTGTAAGCACCAAGCATAGGTCTACATTTTGCAGCCCTTCACCGGCAGTAATGACGTCTCCGTGTGAGTGAAAGATTCTCGAGAGGGACATTAAACAATATATAATCAATCAATCAATATAAACAAAAATATAAGACCCCCCCCCCTTCCCCCCTCCCCAAAAGCTTCCGTCAACTCTTCTCATTTCAAGCCAATGCAAAATATCTTTAATATTTGGATGTTGCTAGGTTTTTAGCACCAAGGAATTTATAAATAATACATATACAAGTGAGAGAATACTTCTATTTTCTATTTTTTTAATTTCATGTCAGCTATTGCTTTTGAAGTTCAATTTCAAAAGATCATTCTATAATTATCATACATCATGGTGTTAAATATCAAGTGTCTATAAATAGAAAGCAATGAGAGTTGTTCCCCTTTTCCTATCTATATCACCATGATAATTTTAAACTTATTTCTGCTTACCCCTTCTGAGGCAGCAGCGGGCTGCGGGGGAGGGGGCTGGTAACTCTGAGGGGGAGGAGGCTGGTAACTCTGAGGGGGTGGCTGCGAATAACTCTGAGGGGGTGGTTGTTGGTATCCACGTGGGGGTTCATGTGCAGGATCTCCTAAAAATGAAAACTCATTGTGACAAGCAATATCAATACATTTACAATCATGATATAGTCAGCAGTCAACCACTACTCATAATCACATAATCGACTACTCTGTCAAGTTTGATGACTTCTCAGGTTAAAGGTTCTCTAGTTCTTGGTTGGACAACAATAATGAAAGCCTGCTAGAAATCCCTGCAATCAGATTAAAACCAGATCGGATTTTGATATGTTTTAACATAGCATCAAATCTGTGATTTTAATCTGATTGTAAGCCCTTTGACATGGAAATCACTGGGTCACACGTAAATAATGACCAATCTCGCTATGAATTAAGTCTGATGATTATCAGGTAAAGGATCTCTATCTATTGGGATGAAATGCTCACCTGAGTCACTTGCTAATAAAGGGATAAAGACTTGAAAGTTTGGAACATTAAGGTGGCTCACTACACCTTGAAAGAGTTCCTCAAATTAGCATGAAATGATTTAATTATGAAATATATGGTGATACATAATAGGTATATATGTCAAAAAGGCAGAGAATATGCAATTTTGGATAAAAAGAAATTATTTTCAAATTATGAACAAAAGCCTCTGCCTGATTTGAACTCAAGATCTGTAGTTCACAAGCCTGATCCTTTAACCATTGAAGTATGACAACAGACAATCGAAACAATTGATATAAACAATATCACTAAACATTTAAATCGCCATCTTGTGACATTCTGTCATAAAGAGTGTAAGTTTTCGTGTAGTGAGCTACCTTAAGAATGCCCTGCTGTGACCCCCTTCTGGCTCCTGGGTAATGTAATGAAGAAAATTGAATCTACATTTAATGAGGATACCTCCAACTGAACAAACTATATTACTTTGGTTCTACAAAAACATTCCTTATACGGTATTCCCTCAATATATTGCCAACTTCTGTTCCAGACAAATTTAGGCAATAATGCAGGGGTGGCAATATATCGAATTCACCATTTCTGACATTTCACCGAGAAGTCAAAAGAAATTCAGTTACATAATTTATCTTGACTACATTCTGTATAATCATACAAATAATTTTATTCAGCAATTATTTGTAATTAACCTGATCTCCTGAATACCTTATCCAGCCTGTCAAATTTCATCACACCATCTTCAAATACAGGTGTGATTACCAATGTGTGTTAGGTAATTAGCATTTTTATTGATACTAATAAAATTTGACCATTTGTTTGTGAAAATCGGTGGCATTGGCACTATGCAGGGTTGGCATTACACCGGGGGTGTTAGCATGGGGAGAAATCTGTTCTATAAGATTTGCAGGCAATATAACTGGGGGCAATATATCGAGGGACCACTGTATATATTCCCTATAGAAGTGAGTATCAGTATCTCTGACACAGATTACCGATATTTCAAATACCCTGCTTATGACAAAGTTGATCACCGATCCTGATCATTTTCCTTGGATAGATGATTTATGAAACTCCTGATATCTTGAATATGGTAATCTGGAATACTCAACTTATGTTAAAGTATTTTTGAGGTCTCAATCCATCATTCTACCTGGTATTTCTTGAAACACAGTCAATTTTCTGGTCTTCTAAACATACCTGGTTTCACTATTGCACACTCTTGCCACCAGTTGTACATACTCAAATACAATATATCTATAGGTAAGCAACTGTATTCTTGTTGCAGGGCTCAGTGCACAGAACACCAGGTCTTTGTTCATCATTTTCCAACCCTATTGGCCCCCAGAATGAAAATGAAAATTCCAAAAATTTACTGCACATCTGCAGGACACCAGCAATCATCTTCCAAAAGATGACTTGGCTACTGTGTAAATTGTTAGAGGTCTGGAAACAAGATTTTCGTGGGAAAATATCATTTTTCAACCCTCATATGGCCCCCAGGCTGAAAATGAAACTTCCAGAAAAACTCTCAAAAGATGATTTGGCTAGTGTGTAAATGTAAGAGATCTGGGAGCCAGATTTTTGTAGGAAAACATCATTTTTTAAAACCCCCATTTGGGCCCCAAGGTGAAAATAAAAATTTTGAAACCTTATTGTACACCTACAGGATACCACACTATTGCATAAAAGGTAAGAGGAGTTGATTTTAATCATTTTAAAGATATCTGAACAATAAAAAAAATAATGGGGGTTGGTATGACCCTTGGAGCACTTGCCCATCAGAATACTCAATGTATCTTGATATGTGCAGCAGGAATATACATGGTTTAGGGGCCATCACCCAGTTGTTTTATACATATTTCAACAATCATACAGTATGGTTTGGAGGGGCCTCCGTGGCCGAGTGGTTAAAGCATTGTGCTCAAAATCACAAGGCCTCTCACTTCTAGTCGGCGCGGGTTTGAATCCCGCTTGCGCCGATATATGTGAGAAAGTTTGCCAGTTTACTTTCGGAAGGTCGGTGGTCTCTTCCCTGGGTTCTCTCCTCCACCTACAAAAACTGGACGCCACCAGATAACTGAAAAATTGTTGAGTGTGGCGGAAAGCAATCAATCAATCAATAAAGTATGGTTTGGGATGACTCCAGGGCACTTGCCCAACACAATACTCAATGCATTTTGACATATGCAGCAAGAATATATATGGTACATGCATAGAGTATATTTAAAGGCAAACACTTGTGTGCAGGTATTACTGTTTTATGACAGCATCTAGTTCTATTTTAGATATATGCAATGAAATGTTTTATAGATAAAATGCATCAAATGAATGTATACAAGCATAAAGAACGTCACTGAAATCGGAAGACATGTTTGTATATCTTGGACCCCTGAATAGCTTAAAGTTTTATCCAAGACCCCAAACAATGGGATTGTATTCCTCTGCAAAACATTAGACCCCAATTACAGCCTCTTCATACAACATACAGAGGACATTAACAAAATGGATTCCTTAGATTGAGGGCAATATACTTCGGATCACTTATAGAGAGCAATAATAGACAGTATACTGTGGTTTCATCATACTGAGGGCAGTATATTGTAGATTCCTTATTGTGAGGGCAGTATACTGTGAATTTCTTAAACAGAGGACAAAATATAGTTGAATCCTTATTGTGAGAGCAGTATACTGTAAATTTCTTACACAGGACAGTACAGTGTTGATACCCTATTGCGAGAGCAGTTTTCTATGAATTTATTACACAGAAGGCAATATATTGTGGACTCCTTATATTGAGGGCAGTATACTGTGAATTTCTTACACAGGACAATACATGTAGTGTTGGTTCCTTATTGTGAGGGTAGTATACTGTGAATTTCTTACACAGAGGGCAATATATTGTTGAGGAAATTATTGAGAGGGCAGTATATTGTAAATTTCTTACATAGAGGGCAATATATTATTGATTCCTTATTGTGAGGGCAGTGTACTATGGATTTCTTACATTGAGGGCAATACATTGTGGAATCCTTATGACTGTATACTGTACCTCCACTGTATCTGCTGATGGATCCAAATTGATTGTTTAATGGGTCATAATCAGAAATTGATCCAACACGACGGGTTGGGACATCCTCCACTGGAAAAGGCATCAACAACAAATTACTACATAAGCACAAGATTGAAAGTCTCCATGCTATTTATCTTTAATTCAGGACTGAAGGAAACTCGTATGGATTGTGTTAGTTGAGCAATCAAATATTCATACGGAAAATGATTGTCATTTAAAGAAACATTTGAATTGACAAAGTAAACAAGAAATACCTTGACTAATGCAGTACATACTGAGTACAGCAGAATAGTACGTGATAATAAAATTTATATAAAAAATAGAAAATATTGCCATCAAAGTACAAACTAGATTATTATCAAAGCTCAATATCCCTCACCATGATAATGTCAAAAAGATACTTGTCCTTATTTTTAAAATTTCTATCAATCATATGAATACAAGTGTTTCATTCTGATGTACTGACTATGGTGAATGGATTTTCACTACTGATAAGTGTTACCTTGCATCATAACCACCACAGAGCCATTGCTAGATAAAAGTTAGACAAGGAAGCAAAAGATATTTCTTTATAGAGTCGTACATAAATACCAAGAAAAAAATGCACTTAGGAAATGAATGAAACATTGTTTAGTGCTGAATAATTAATATATTTAATATACTAGCCAACCAAAAACGTTATTGAAATAGATACAGGATTAACCGATAAGAGTCATGTTAGTACAAGTCTCCTTACCCTCTTGAACACCTGGACCCTCCAAATCTAGAAAGAGTCGATTACAATACATCAAGTCGGATAAAGTTAATGTGGCATACAACATTGCCTTTACCCTGTTGGTGCCTTGTACACTGAGACTGGATTCTAGGGATGTTTCATAAATGCTGTAAGTCACTGAGATCAGTGGTCTCAAGCTCACTTTGTTGGATTTATCAACCTGAGACATAATTTTTGAAAATGTTCAACTATTTCATGGCTGTGTATATATTTAAAATAACTCACTAGATTTTACTTTTGCACACCTACAACCCTACAAATTTACACGAGAAATCCTTGCATAGTGAATTACATGAGAAGTCCTTGCATATAGAGCGATTTACATAAGAAGTTGTGGTATATAGAATGATTTATGACACAGGTAAATAATTTCTGAAGTTACGCATTTTTTCGGTTACTTGCAGGCATTTTTAAATATCTGAGCTAAATGTTGATAGATAAATTAGGAAAGCCGTACAATTGTTCACAGTCATTAGGAAGTTCTTAGCATTATCACCATTACTCTGTTCTGAGGACAAAAATACCCACATCCCCCTTCATGATTTACGATAACAGCCACACTGCTTTCCAGCTACACATTTTGTATGTGGTCCAGATGTTCTTTATAATTTAAAAAGAAAAACTACTAACTACTCAATAGACAATGCCTCCACTACATACTATTCCTGCCAAAGTAACACATAACAAACTAAGTCAAACACAGCACGTAAGGGTTTATATGTGTTCTACATCCAAATAGTTGCCAACTCCCCTTGCTCTCCCCATTTATTAATTTCTGCTTAATTTCAGGTAATCAACAGAAAAAAGGCTTTTCTTTAAAATTCTTCATTTTCTCATTGTAAAAAGGTTGGCAACTATGCATACACAACAAAATTCAGAACTTCGAATCTAGCAATACATGTATTCACAGGCATAAAATATGATCAATATAACCTAACATGCATTGCATTGTTATCAATATATATACAAAAGGAAGAAATGTTTAGGTTGTTTGTATTATAGGGGAATAAAATCAATGGATGAATGGGAAGAATTTGAATATTATTCTCATGCGTCCACTTGTGACTGGAAAGGAGGAAATGCAATGGACCAGACTGCTGCATTATCTCCCTTCCTGTTACACACAGTTCTTCTATCCTGCATAATTCAGACAAAGCAGACATTGAATTATACATAAATATTTATTTTGTAATTCAACTTGTCTCTGTAAATATTTTAAATGGAAAGACAGTGTACAGCTATTGCTAACAAAACATGGGTGTAAGTATTCTTGTATGTGCATAGACTTTTATTTAAATTTAATCTTTTTTTTTCTTTTCACAGGTATTCTACAGAGACTTAAAATTTCCCCTTTATTGTCAGTAATCTTGCATCTAAGCTCAGTCCACAAAATATTGTACATACAATATTACTGATAAAATGGTCTAACTTTCATGAATCAATCAATAAATTGTATGAGCATGTTAAACAAGTTGTATAGCAGCTGATATCAGCCTCAACAAAACTCAGTTACAAAGCAGGTCTTGTTTAACACATATCTTAATGTAACACACTTGCAGAGAAGTCCTGCTGATTTAAACACTTAATTCCATTTTTATTTAAAAATGTTGATAATTAATGACCTATAAAAATTAACTTATGCTTAAATTAACAGCAGATATAAACAGTTAATGTAGGCATGCAATCAAAGATGCAATAGCATTATGATGATAAAATACATCATCACATTCAGGATTTTGAGGAAGAGGAGAGGGGGGGGGGGATCCTAAAATTTTCAAATTCCATATAAACCAAATTCATGCAAATAGCATGCTAGCAACTCTAATCAGCACCAAGCTACTGTTGAGGAAGAAAATTTTAAAATTGTGTACCTTCATCTATTGAATGGAAAGATAAATGAATAACATGAATAAAACTAAATTACAATTTTTAAAATTCAGTGGTAATACATAACTTGAGTGTTTAAAATGTGCTAAAAATGTGAGAATTCAGTTGAAAATCTGGGAAACTGATAGACATACACAATTATTACTTTACAATGCAAAACAAGAGTCAGAAAAGCTAGAAATTAGTTAAAATCAGCACACAAACTGATCAGTACTTTCACACATGCTTTTTTAAAACAGCATTTTATTTTTTATTTTTTATTTTTTTTACCCAGTTTGTTGGTACTTTTACTTCTCACACAAAAGCTTTCGAGCAGCTAGCAGACACCTAGGGATAGAGGGTTAACTCACCTTTACCAATGTTGGAGTCGTATACGACACGGGCTTGGGAATTTCTCATGGAGTAGGGGGTACCTCCGGTGTTAGTCTCGGGTTCGTAATTGGTAATTTTCCCAGGCTGAGTACGAGTAGGGCCCTCTAAAATGTCAGCAAGGACAGAATAGGCATGCATGAGATCAGAGGAGAAAATGATAGGGAATCTGATTACTCTATCACACAAGAGTGATATAGCCCTCCAGAGAAGAAAACTCAAGTTCATAGAGGTGAAGTTTACATATCTAAATGTTCTCAAACACAGTACATATATCTTGAATATTAGTTTTCTATATTTCAAAAACAGCAAGCAGAAATATTGAAAAATGAAAGAAAGAAAAAATTACCATTACTTTATTTTCAATCTTATATACCTAGAAAAGCATTTTAGCCAAGCTTGGATAGCTGTCTGATAACATACTATAAATATTTCAAACAATATGCCTTCTCAGTAAGAGGCTTCATACACTGAGTTAGAAATCACTCTGTGATACCTGTGCAATGTGAAAACAAAACAGTGCTGGGGGTCTACAGCACCAAAAACTGGTTTTCTGTCACCTAGTAACCCTACCTCTGGCCTCACGGTCTGGGCGTCGCTGCTCCATGTCACTAAGCTGATCCCTGACTTTGTGGTATTCTACGTTGCTCTGTATGGCTGTGTTCTGTTTGATGCGCATGGTTTCAGGGTCATCTACCACTGTCAGCTTCTTACCCTTCATTTTCTCAAAGTCAGCATGGTATTTAATCTGTTCAGTAAAATAAAACCCATTATCTAAACACATACTAACAGAATGTTTTCTTTTAATACTTAGGTTTAGAGTATATATTTGGGCAAATAATCTGCAAATATAACTGCATAATGCCTGAAGGAAGAAATATCAAATTGTAAATGGCTGAAGTTACCATCCATGAATGTTTGAATTCAGCACTCACCAAAGAATATCCTGCAGACAAACAAGCAGAGTTCCTAAGTACTTGAAATATACCTGAATTGTTTACAAGTATAAATAAACTTATGCTCCAGTTTTCTCAAACACACACACAATTCATTAGTTACTGTACAATCATAAGATTTAGTGGAGGCTCAATTTTTGTGGATTTTGTAGGTACCCCCATTCCACAAATTTCAAACCACAACAAAATACACAGTCTATTTAATGTAACATTGCACAAAATCCATATCCACAAAATTACATCCCAACAAAACTGTAAAATCTCAACAATCCACAAAAATGAACCCCCACAAATTTAAATGATTCCGTAGTAGTATATTAATTAAATTTAATGAACAACCATATTTGTTGTTGAACTCATTATGCACACATGCAGTAAATAAACATTATCCCTCTTGATTTCCATGACATAAATCCAAACTCACTGGTTATTAGACATTACACTTGAGCACAATGAACTCAAAACCTAAAACATAACTGTCATCCATTGTACAACCAACAGTACCAATATTCAGTAAAATATTTGTCAGTCAACGATAAAATATCAACATTGGTAATCACACCAGATCATGGGATCAAGAACCCAAACAATAATGCATGCTCTGCATATATCACAGGATCATGAACTCCAAGAAAACAAATGCCCTGTGTGCATCATGAATGCTAATAATAATACCCTATGGGTATCATGTGATCATGAATGCCAACAATAACACATGCCCTGGGTGTATCATGGATGCCAACAAGAACACATGCCCTTTGTGTATCAATGGGATCATGAATGCCAACAATAATACATGCCCTGTGTGTATCATGAATGTCAACAATAACACATGCCCTGTGGGTATCATGTGATCATGAACGCCAAAAAGAACACATGCCCTGTGTGTATCAATGGGATCATGGATGCCAACAATAACACATGCCCTGTGTGTATCATGAATGTCAACAATAACACATGCCCTGTGGGTATCATGTGATCATGAACACCAACAAGAACACATGCCCTGTGTGTATCATGAACGCCAAAAATAACATATGTCCTGTTTGTATCATGGAATCATGAATGTAAACAATGTTTGTCTTGTGTGTATCACAAGATCATAAACAACAATGCATGCTTTGCATGTCTGTGATGTTCACCAAAACAGTCCTTTTCATTACCAAAAATAAGTTTGCGATAGGGATATAAAGCAGCATTACTGTAACCAAACATTAGAATTGGTCCAGGGGGAGGGAGTCTGTGAAATGATTTGATTCTGGAAGAAAATATGAGTAATGCAAAAAGGCAAAACTATGTCAAAAAATTGATCAGAAACTTCATACTTGACATGTCAAAATATATAAGACCTAGAAAATCCACTCCTGGCAAGCTGAAAATTTATGTTATGGAAATATTTGCACCTGACATGCTGAAGTCCTGGAAATATTCAAACCATAAGTGTTCACACCTGTCATGCTGAACAATGTGAGTACTTTACCGCACTGACATTTTCCATGTTACGACGGTGTGTTTTCATTTCTACCGTGTCCGGCACTTGGTAACAACTGCCACGATTCTCTGTGAAGTCCTTCTGATACTGAATCTAAACGGCAAGGAGCTTACATTGAAAAGAGAAAACAGGAAACAAAAACTATCCCACGGTTGGGCTGATACTGAACAGCATAGAATTAAAATTTTAAAATATAGGATACAATGCACAAACTAGGCCATGAATGGGCTAAGCTGAATCCAAACGGCAAGGAATTTACACTGAAAATAGGTAGAAATTTGCACAGACGGATTCATGAAAGGGTAGTTCTTATGTTCACACTACAATTTACAACAGAAGACAGTCTTAGGGGTATATATTTTACTGATGAATTAAATAACTTTCAAGTTTGAAAATAATTTGAAGTGTTAAAAACTGTAAAACAATTATTTTTAAAATCCCAGCACTTGTAGCCGACAAAAAGACAGGAACTACAATGGATGAACATTAAACTTGTCCGCAACACAATCAGGATATAGCTGGTGTAAGTGACAGGAGAGTACCAACAGGCAGCCAAAAATAGCATTCACAAGAATATCAAGGGAAACAAATTTAAGGACATTCTTTTGCCCACACGTTGTATACCAAACTGATAAATTTGGAGTTTTCTAAGTATTTTTGTATCTCTGGTGTATCAGCAACTTGAGTATATTTAGACTTGGATTTTTCAAAATCCCTGTGGTACTCAATCTATGTGAAGAAAAAAAAAGGAAGAAAAGAAAGAAAGAAAAGAGAATTGCTCAATGTGTTAACTGATTATAACGATTACTTTATCTCACACACACAAAATTGTGAATTATTGTAAAAATATCATCGATTATTCATCCCAGAACTGTGAAGTAACAACTGTGAAATAACACTGGATTATGGAAGACAGGATTAGGAAACATGGAACACACGCTGCCTTTACCAAACTGACGTTCTTTGAATTGGTCAGCTGCGTTTTCATGACAGGCGTGTCTGTAACGTATGTAAACTGCGACTTGGATTCCTCAAAATTTCGATGATACTCAATCTGCCATTAAAAAACGGATCACTAAATTAAACTGCAGATGTTACTTAAATACAATTCCGTTATGGAATAACTAACATCTTGTGACAAGATTCTGTCATAGTTTTAAGTACAAATCCTGAAAGGGTATCACAAAGAAATATTATCTTCAACAACCTTAACCTGTGTGCTTTTGACCCAAAATCAACAGAGAATCTGGAATGGAACTCAGACTTTTAAGTTGTTGACATCTTTGCTCTGGACACCCCCCCCCCCCCCCCCCCCCCCCCTCACATGCACACACACCTTACATGCACACACACACACACACACACCTCTCACATGTGCACACACACACACACACACACTATATATATATATATATACAAGCTGGAACTCACATAGGCAAGTTCTTTATGTGCTCTGCAAACTGAAGCCTTATTGGAAACTGCTATAGTACTGCACAACCAATCTATCATTCAATTATGTTACTGGACAAGCATTTCATTTGCCAACTTTCATTTTGTTTGGCAAGAGTGTACTTCGTGCATATCTAAATATCAATAGTGTAATCTGATAAGAAGAAAAACAACATGCTTGAACTGTATTATCTTATAAACACATTGTAAAATACATAAGAAATGGACAAAGTTTGATTGTGTGTTGTGTTATTCCTTACCTAGTTGTTATTTAGTCTAAAGGTTGAGATGTGACTAAAACGTCTTTATCATGCCAGATTTCCAACCATGCACATGACCTTAGGATTGAAAGTCCCATACAAGACACTTGTGAATCTCATGACTTTTGGGGATTGCAAGTTCCAAACAAGAAAGTCATGAATGTCTTTGCAACTCCTTGACAGTATTCAAAATAAATACAAGGAATGTGGTCAAATACAACACTTGTAACAATCATCTTTCAAGATGAATTGAAATCTGAAATACATACAGCCTGTTATTTTGATCTCTCTCCCCCCCCCCCCCCCCCAAAAAAAATGATTATGTATGATAAAAGCCTTTCTTAGCCCCCATTGATTAAAATAAATCACAAACTTTTTCTATCACATTTATGGTAGTAGGAAGATAAAATTATAATGCAATAAACATAAAAATTGTTCACACCTGCACTTCATGCTTTTTAGAAGAAAAGCTGCATGTAAATCAGCTATTCTATGTTAGCATATGGAAACAGGTGGCAAAATATCATCTTTATGATGTCATAATTTGGGTTGTATGTCATTTTGATAAAATTGAGAATAACAACTGAGATAGGATCCCTACAAAAACCATGCATGTCAATATTAGTGGACAGTTACAGACTTTATCATACATTAGTGCTTTGCAACATTATTACTGTGTAGGCAAATATTAAACACAATTTTTCTCACTCAGTGATATTTCAATTCTGGCAGGTTCCTGAATATCTTTACCAGTACTTTTAAAATACACGTGCTCTAAAGTTTACTTAGTTTAAAGGAAATTGCCAAGGAATGCAATGTGGTTGTATTTAGGAGTTCCTAATGAAAGTGTCAATTTCCCTCATGTAACTTGTGATGTAATTTACAAAGTGTAGCATATAATACATTGCCTGAAAAATATGCACATACTGTCCATGCACATTAATTTATTGACTTACATACATTCACATTGTCATGTTCTGAATAACTGAGTAATAAAACAGAAAATTCACAAGACTGGAGGTAATTCTGATTAAGCTGTATAATCATGAATATCCAAACAATCTGCAAAATTTCAAATTGGTTGATGTTAATTGCCATATTTGATTGAGCATTACATGCAATAAAGTTAGTTGAACAACAAGATTTAATTGCAGAGCATCAATGCTAAAAACATCAGCTGGTCTTGCATGAATTCTACAACGACATCCAGGGAGGATTCTCCCCAAAGGAGCATATTAAGGGGAGACAACTCTAAATACTGACTACACGTGCCAATATTTATAGCAGTACCAGACTGATATTTTTGGTGTTCTGCTGGTGTCGAATCATGTCTGGTGTGTCCACTACTTGTGTGTATGATCCTTTCTGTTTCTCGAAGTCGCTGTGATACTGAACCTGTTTTTTGGAATACCAACGTGTTCATTAATAAAAGATACAGAGTCAGTGGCTAAACTTCCTTCCTGTACCCTATGTTTGCAATATCAATTAGAGGTTATCGATAAGGTTCATTTTATCATGGGAAGCATCTGCAATCTTCAGCCATTTTTTAACTTGCTGCAACACTTACTTCAGGTGATGATTAATTCATAAATTAATGTGTCTGCTTAGCCCTGTTTATAGTTCACATCAACCATCTTTGTCAAGTTACAATGATTCCCAAAGACAAATGTGCAAAACATTAAAAGTCTACATAGAAATGTGTGTTGCCTTTGTGATGACCAAACTAGGATACAACTCCTGACAGACATACATAGGAAAATAATTCTTCATATGTACCCTTATGCACACAATACTTAACTTGATAACCATTCTGTAGACATCATGTGTACATAACACATTTCAAAACTAAAAAGAAAAAGATTTGCTAGCCTTGACACTGAAATCTCAAATTAGAACATCTAGTCAATCTCATTAACCCTATTTTCTCTCTAATCCAAAAGCAAAATTTTCACAGCAGCAGAAAAATAAGATTCACTGCATGGTACATTAAACAATAAAACAGCAACATCTAATCAAGGAAATCATAAGCAGACGACTCACAACCCTCTTATCGCTGACCCCCAAGCGTTCTGTTGCTCTGTGCCAAAAATTTCAATCTTTTTTGTAACTCTTGTTACATAAATTCAGTCCTATTGAATAAGGTGAATGTGATTATTGACAAATGCATTTTTCTTCTGCACTATCATGGTAACCCCTTCCCACCCAAATAAAGAACAAAACAAATAAGAGGCTTTATAGTCAAAATTGTCTATGTCAGCTGCTTTGCTCCAGTTGTGGTTCAACAAATGCCCTGACAACCCACCACCGTCTACATCTCATTGTAACAAGTATAATTATTTTGCTACTGTAATGGGCAGACCATTGATTTCCATTGTGCATACACCCACTGCCTCTGATATAATTGGATTGATTGGTTAAATATTGTTTAACATCTCACTTGAGAATTTTTCACTCATATGGAGACATCACCATTGCCGGTGAAGGGCTGCAAATTTAGGCCTATGTTCGGCACTTATGGCCTTTGAGCAGGGAGGGATCTTTTATGTGCCACACCTGCTGTGACACGGGACCTCGGTTTTTGCAGTCTCATCTGAAGGACCGCCCCATTTAGTCGCCTCTTACAACAAGCAAGGGGTACTGACGATCTATTCTAACAACCCGGATCCCCACGGGGTGATATAATTAGAACAAATTGAATTTTAGCAGGGGAAATTTAATATTTTTTGCCTAAGTTAAACATCATATCTTGTATCTTTCCTTTGTAAAAATATCATCATAATAAAAATCATTCAGAAAAACCTTATTTTAATCCAGATGGCATGAATATTTAACTGAAAAGTTATTAACCACATCATATATGACAGAGGAAATTTGGATTAATCTTTCATCCTGTCGATTTTAATGTTTGGACTCTTCTCAAATACAAAAATAGAATGGTGATCTTGTATATATGAACTATCTCAATCATATTCAGGATAACATCCTGTTTGCTGAACCCAAAAATTCTTGGGAATTTAATTAAAGTAGTGGAAATGATACTCCATACAAACTGATTAACCTTGGAACAGAGGTACAAGGATTTTATGCCATTCAGAATCAACTTTTTATCATCTATTCATAGATAACATTGCAATTTCCACAAAAAACAAGATCAAATTACTGTCGACATCCAAATGAATATTTCAATATACCAGTATATAACTCTTCCACTGCTTTAAAAATTGTTACAGTACTAGTCAATTATTGTCGAACAGGACAGAGATCAACATCAAGTGAGAACATAAGCTATAAATCAAAAAAAAAAAAAAAAAAAAAAAAAATCCAAAAGAAATATAACAAACTAATATATCTACTTGCAAAATGACAATCCTGCAAATTTCATTTTACAAATCTAGAATAATCTGAACAATTATAAACAGGGGAAGCACTCTGAATCCAGTGAACACAGCAATGTAAATAGAAATGTTATTCCTGTTTCTTGTTAGTTTGTTGTTTAATTATTTCCCCAATTTATCAAAATTAAAAAAAAATCAAACAAGAGCACTGAATGTTTTACTATATTTCAACAAATCATGTCCCTCTTTCCAACAAAAGTGGTTAAGCTGATTTGTAAATGGAATTGGAATAAGCTACATAACTGGGTTTTTTCCCCCCCTTAAAACTGTTTAATGGAATGCAATGCTTTATTGCAGTACTCAGACAACAGTTATACATCAGGAAGTTTTCACTTGCAGTATGAACAAGTTATCAAAATGTATTGTTACCTAAACTACTACGTAACTGGTACTTTGTTATTTCTGTTTTCCTAGTTTAAGCTATGATTTTGCCTCTCATTAAATTACAGAATGAACTGTTACATGGTTTCAGCATCTAAGTGATGTTTAAACATTCAAGTGATCAAGATTGTATCATTTACTGAATGACAGTTTCACTTTCAGTATGATTATAATCTAAGGACAATTTGCGGAAAGATTTAGGAAAACCAATAACAAAATGTTGTTGGTGTTGTTGTTATGAAGTCAGATAAAAGAAATACTGATTATCTGCATTTTATTTTATTACTGAATTAAAGAAACCCTTCTTACATGGCTTCTGTGGGAACAAACAAACTATTGTCCCTCAGTAGGGTGAAAGACCTGGGGCCATCAGCCTTCAACATTGAGAAACAGTTTCACAGGTCTTCTCTCCCCTAACAAGGGACAACACTTTGACTGGTACCCAAAAAGCCATACAAGTGCATATCTCTCTTTTTTCTAGATATACATGTAAAATTCTCTCCTACATTGACAAAGGAATCTGTGACATTACAGCTAATGCAAGTTGTACATAAATGAGGACTATGTTAAATTTTGGTGTACTTTCCTCTGTGATTTAAGGGAAGGTATATACTTAATATTTGTCTGTACTTTGATTCTTACTCTCTAATGCTACTGATGATAAATTTACATTGTAAATTATTTCTGACTGAGACTGCAAATTGTTGTAAGATAGGGATGTGGTCATTCAGAGTAACTTTCAAGGGGGGGGGGGGGGGGGGGGGTGGGGGTCTTGAGTTTCTGTGGCACACCTACATTGCTTCTTGACTTGTATACTTTGGTGGGGGTAGTCATACAGTAAGGAACTGACTCTCTGTGTGGCATACTTACATTACTCTGTACTTTGGTATTCTGTTTTATCCTCTGGTTTTCTGGTGTGTCAGCTACAGCAGTGAAGGAAGTGGTGGGGTAGTGACTAAAAACATAACAGTAGTACTATAAAAACAATGAAGTCATCAGAATTGTAATGCTACATTATTTCAAGGTTCTCTGTAGGATTACACTGAGATGAGATCTAAACTCATGGTTTTTGAAATGGTTGAGTTTCAGTAAATTTTGAGGAGTCCATGCCAGTATATTTGGATCTGTCCAAAACTAATCTGCCCCTACGAATACTAAATCAGTTTGTAGTTATATGCAGAATAATCACATTTCATGGCTCTTGAATAAAAGATTAAAGTATACTCAATCATATTGCTATTTCAAATTAATATGTTCCTCAACTGTGTTTGGGAACATTGTGGTTTTACTCAAGGGTTTCTTATTACCAGTATTCTCCAGACTCTTTTGACCACCAGAGTTTCAGAATTGTTTGTTTGTTTGTTTGTTGTTTTCTGCCACACTCAACAATTTTTCAGTTATCTGGTGGCATCCAGTTTTTGTAGGTGGAGGAGGGAACCTAGATACAATGTACCCGGGAAGAGACCACCGACCTTCCGAAAGTAAACTGGCATACTTTCTCACATATATCAGTGCAAGCGAGAATCCAACCTGCGCCGACTAGAGGTGAGAGGCCTTGTGATTTTGAGCACAATGCTCTAACCACTCGGCCACAGAGGCCCCTTTTCAGAATTGAGATGAAGCAATTTTAAGATGATAGTATATATATATATATATATATACATATATATATATAATTTTGTAGATCTATATTTGGATCATAGACCATTTTGCCTTAACTGAATAACATGGTCAGAATGACTGACCAGCAAGTTCATGCATTTACATTCATCATTCATTTCTTACTGGAAATACTTAAAAGTCTATGATTATCTAATAAACGAGAGTAATGGAAATTAAATAAGTATATACAGCTGAAATTCACTATCTCAAACATCAATATTTTACTATGGATATACAGTGGATCCCCGTTATTACATTTATCATTTTTTCACAACAAAATCAAAGGCCTGAAGGGCCACAAAGGCGTCGAGTGCAATATCATATACATTATAGGGTTCTCAATAAATTCAGAGGGCAGGTAAATTAGAGAAAGTAAGAGATGAAATGTTTTAGTGTCACAGGAGACATTTCCTCATGTTTAAGTACATAAATAAAGCATTAATCATTTGTAAAATGTCAGCAAACTGTGTTTATTTACATAAAAAGAAATAAAGAAGAGAGCTTGGGCTGAAGTTGCTTATCCTAACAAGTTCGTACATGTACCCTCCTCTTGCTAGATAATATCCCCTCAAGACTACTCAGTTTACAAAGGCTATAATAAATAAATTGAAATTGCAGATGAAAAATGCTGAAAAGAATATAACTGCTTCAGAGTGAGACTACTTGTTTATAGAAGTTGTATCTTCTGTTCATGTATGATGTAACAATTATTCGGTATTAACTCTGTTTTCAATAATGTCTAACAATTCAAAAGTTCAACATAATATGTAGGAAGGTTATTGAAATTCTGAACAAGATTCAATTCCTAATGAATGCTACCTAGTCTGGGCTTCTTTGCAAAATAACCTGTTATTTCCGTTGCGATGCACATGCTACTTTTGGTTTTTGTAAAAGCCAAGAAAAATCATTGTTTCTTGATTACTCTTTATTTAGCTCTATTTGTATTAAAATAACACTATGCAATACGCAAAATTGTAGTGTTTATTAAATGATAAGATCCGTGCCTCGTGCACTTTGTTACAGAGCCGTGTGACAATAGTGTCCGGACTACACATGTAAATGTTGTATGTTTAGTGCTGGTGTTAGTAAAATTAAACTTTTTAATTGTGATAAGTGTGCCTTGACTTGAAACCCCCACTGATCACACACTTTTACAAGAAATGCAATGTTCATTTATGAGGTCACTGCAAAGACTAATGTTTATATTGTTTTAACTATTACCCAAGCTGTTTATGGAAATCCAATAAGTGTGTTATCAAAGTAAATTTTACAGAGTTTAATGAAGTGCAATTTTTAAACAAACAATAATTACGTATAATTGTTTATCTATGATGCATTGGATTCCAACAGATCTGTGACTGTCAAATCGTGATCAGTCATGCATCACTTATCTCCTAGAGTAGGAAATATACACATTGATAGCCCAGGCAGTTCATAAAGTGTATGAACTTATTGATTATAGGGTGATTATCTAAATCAACATTGATTGCATTGGGGTTTATTGCATTTTTGTCAGAATTTTTAGAAGATAATACTGAAGTATGGTATCTTGGGACAATGTAATAACCATGTCTATTTTAGAGGTTTATCCTGAAATAGTTTTGTATTTTAATATTCCAACGTAATATGCATTCCAACATAATAAATCATGTACTATAGACGGGGTTCCGCTGTATCAAAGTGAGTTGAAAGTCCCAACTACATTTTGTTTAAAGATCTCAAAACTTTGGATATCTCGAAGTTTTTCCTCAACTTCATTAAGTTCAAGATAATGGGGTTTGACTGTAATATTGCAGGTACCTGACATTTGGATCCAAACTCCCTTTGATCTTCAAACCCCCTTTTAATGAGCAAAACAAATTATTAAGAAATATTTCACGTAAATTCACAGATTCTACAGCAATTGCATATATTTTCATAAATTAAATATTATAACAAGACGAAAAACAAATTCATGTAAACAACCATAGAATTCTCACTTTGAAATGAATGTGTTCTGATCATGCAGATTTACAGATTTCCTGTCAAAAGCAGGTAAAGGGGATGTAGATTGATTGGTTATTTTCATTCATATGCTTGTACGAATTCAAACTATTACTATCTTGCATTTTAATTGCACACGCAGTGGCATTTTCTTCACTCTCAAGGTAACAGGATGTTGAGGGGTATGAACTTGTGTTGGCCAGCATCATTGGTCAGATGAAATCAGAGCTCATCTAATTTGAAAATCCAGTTCAAAGTCAGTGAGGACCTCCTGATTAATGACATGAATTTATTTTTTACCTTGTTATATATTTAAGGTAATACATGATGTTTCTGATATTTTTTAAAAATAACATTTTCACCTCCTCTATATCAAGAGTTCTTGTATGACATCTGAAGTAATTTTAAATTTTATAGTTTAGTAATAATATCACACTTCATATTAGTTAGCTCAGTGGTTAAAGAACCTATTTAGTAATGCAAGGCTACTTGGTTTGATCCCCCATTGCTTCAAAGATTTTCTCCCTTTCTCTGCTATAATAACTTAGTAATGCCCATATACAACATTTTGTAATACATAAGAACTGACTTCACATTTTCACTTGTCACAACCTGGAACTATCATAATATGCAAACTCTTAAACAGACCTAGTAATATACCTCATTTTTTTTTTTTGTGTGTGTGTGTGTGTGTGTGTGTGTATAAACAAGATAACATGCAAGTGAATTACCCGGAATGTCCTGAAAAATGATATACTAACAACTAGTAGTAGGAAACATTGTGTTTGTCCTTAATCCTGTAAAACTGTATGGCTTCAGAGTTGATAAAAATGCAAACTGGCACTGGAAATTTTAAAATAGATAATAGAAATTTACAGGAAATATTTCATAGTAGTTATGTGTATTCATTCAGAAAGCATAGTGGATCAAAGGGAGTGTGGTCCCAAACATCAGGTATAACACAAGTTTCCTGTTTTTCAATGCATTGGCTTGAAAGTCATATTTTCATATGTATGTATATATATATACATACACACACACACACACACACACACACACACACACACACACACACACACACACACACACACACACACACATATATATATATATACATACATACATATACGTGCATGCATGCTTGATTCATTTTGAATGGATAATGCTTTAACTTCTATAGCTCTCTCATAAATGAAGGAAATAATTGCAATCGGTGCTAGTTACAATCAAATTTCCAAAGTTTTTTAAGAGTGGGGGTGAGGTCGGGGCTCAAATTGCCATTTCCTGGTTCTAGTCAAACCCTTGTATCTGTATAACAGCAATGATTAATAGTATGTATCAAGTAAGTTTATTTTAATTGATACAAATAATCAAGTTATAACCCATTACCACATAATATAACATGAGTGCAATATAAATTGTCATACAGTGTGTTGCATCAATCATATTGTTAACCCTGAATGACAAACTGAGTGGTCGCGGTAGCTCAGTGGTTAGAGTGTTTGCTTTGTAACTGGGAGGTCTTGGGGACGAGCCCCACTCGTGCCATGACCGTATCAAACCTAAAACGTAAAAATAGGTAGTGATTGCTCCTTCACCAAATGTTCGGCATTTAGAAGTGAGAATCACAGGTTTTTCGGATATGACCTTAAAAACAGAGGTCCCTTGTCATGGTAGGCATTGGCACATTAAAGAACCTTCACTGCTACGGCCCTGAGTGCTAAGCATATGTCTAAATTTGTGGTACTTCACCTACAGCTGGTGACATCTCAACATGAGTGAAAAATTCTCGAAGGGACGTAAAAACAAACAAACCGAAAATAATTAGCAACATTGTTAGTTGCAGTCACTGGTAAAAGAATATCAGTACTTGCATACTACATGACAACTTGGGTTTTCTATTTAAGTAAATTGCGTGCTAAATGAATACTTGTCTTATATGTTGTAACTTGTGTGTTAGTTGCACATGAGTATGTTGTAAATTGTGTGCTACCATACACGGCCACATTATCACTTGTATATATACAAATAACTTCAAAGTCCTGTGGGGATCTGGGTTCGAATTGGTCCCAAGTACCCCCCCGATTGTCAAAAGAGTGACTAAATGGGGCAATCCTTTGGATGACACTGTAAAAATCCAGACCCTGTGTCACAGCAAGTGTGGTACAATAAAGATCCCTCCCTGCTCAAAGACTGTAAGTGTTGAGCATAGGCCTGAACTTTCCAGCCCTTCACAAGCAATGGTGATGTCTCCATGAGTGAAAAATTCTCAAGTGGGATGTTAAACAATAAACAACATATAACTTCAAAGTATACATCTATACATATTGACTTGTGTGTTATATTGTAATTCTGTGCTCTTCTATAACTTTATATAATGAGTTCTATTGTAACGTGTTTTGTATTGTAATGTGTGGACCACATTGTAACTTGTATATTGTGGTGCAACTTCTATGTTACATTGTAATTAAATAATTTGTACAAGAACTGTGTATATATATGTATGCTGTTTTCTTTATTTCAAGAACTTGAAGATCATAGTTTCTGAATACATAATTATTCTTTACATGACTGTACACTTTACACAAATTGCAGTATGGTAGTGTAGATATAAAGAGTGCAATTACAAACTGCAGTGTTTTATAGCCATGGTTATTCCAATATGAAGACTTACACATTGCAATATGGTATCTTGTTGTAGCCTTTGTAATTCTTCATGTTCAAGGTCATACTGCAGACATCGCACTTGAAACAAGCTTTGTGCCAAAACTACAACATAAAAAATCAAATAGACATTATATACATGTTATAGACAAGATACCTGCATTTCTGCATCATAAACTGACAGAAAATACATTCAATAATATAAATTGTGAAGTGTCTTGGGGCATTGGCCACTTAATGATGGTGAACAAAAAAACTATATATATATATAAAAAAAAAACTCAGTATATCTATCACGAAAATGTATCTTCTGATTCTGACAACAATTTATCATATCCCTCCCTCACATTGCGTGTTTACGTTAATTGTAGTGATCCTGCAGGAAGAGAAACATTTTTTTCAATGTCTGTAGTTTTGGCAGACTTTGGCAGTTGATGCAAGATTGGTGTAGACAAGGATTACAAACAGAAGAATTCTAGGAATCTACTATTACCTAACACAGCGACTTCGAGAATGGGAAATCTAATATCTCCTCACACAATTAGTGAATTACACAAATATAAGTACTGAATTGGTCTTTAGATTAGAATCTTTGACATTTGTTGTAGCAGTCATATTGATATATACAGGAAGAAGGTTAGTGCACATGTTGTATGTATAACAGGATTCTAATACTCAGCCAAAACAAATAGAGATTCATTGGAGTTCAAGGATAAAGGTTATACATTGAAACATTTAATAATGAATTCCTAAACATTTCTACTATAATACTGTGTGTATGCGTTTATATTTATATATATATATATATATATATATATATATATATATAATATTATATATATATTACACACACACACACACACACTTTGAGATAAGTCTTAAGTAACAATTCATTATGACATACCTACACAATGTCAACAAAACAAAGACTGCACATAACAATATGTACACTAATTATGTAGATAAATGTAACAATATGTATACCAATTATACAGACACATGTACATGTCCTGGGTTAGAGATCGCTTATCACATGTCTCCCATCACTACAATGGTTTTACAATTTCCAATGTTCTGTTTTTATTCCCTGCTATAACAGGAAGCACGGCAGTACGATTTATGATACTGTGATATTGACATAGATAAGTTGTGGAATTTCTCTCTGATTTGGGCGCAAAACACATAGGCATGCTATCATGCAGAGCATTCAATGATAACATTTCCGAATTTAAATCCCTGTTTTTACATCCTGTAATTCAAACAAAGTGTCGGCAGAAAATATGACAAACAAAAATTCTAAAATATAACAATAATTGATAAAAAAGTGCCTGAATGTTTTGTTAACTGTCCATTCTTTAGGTGGTTAATGAATTGCTAGCTGAGCTATCCTTACTGTAGATGCTTTTTCCATGAGATGCCCATCACACATTGTACTATATAGGTAGTGACAGATACAGCTAAAATACCTCTATACAATATAGTGATCTCTTACAGTATTAAGCTACTGTTGAGACCATCATCACCGAGTCTGTTACACCAGTGCATGCTTGTTAAAGAACGAACAGGTCATACATATAAAGCATGAATTGGTAGTGGGAAGTCCACTGATGTCTATAGGATCTAGACCCCCACGATATCTAATTTATAAAATATTTACTATAAAATAAAAATAGGAACACGTTTTTACACTTAGGCATTCCAGAATGTATATAGATACACTGAAGTATATACATAAATAAATTAATTGAAAAAACTCTAAAACAACTAGGAAACAAAATAATGCATTGCAGTTCCATGACTGTTCATAATGGCTGTGTTCCAAGTTTTAATAACTCCCTCCTGTGAATTTTGAGAATCCCCAAAGCCTGTGGATGAGGATTGGCTTAGTTACAGAGTAGTTCTCACTTCCGGTATCATGAAGTACCCAGCAATTGTATACAGTATTTCATGTATATATTTACAATTACAAAGCTCTTCACTTAGTTTACAGTTGTTTTAAGTACTACGCAGTTTTATTTGTATACTTAGCTGAATGTTTACTGAATTTTCATAGGTACAATGCACAATGAAATTTGGTACACAGTATTCTTTTCACAGTTTAACACAGCAAGCTATTTTTTTCATACTTATCAAAAAAAAACCAAATTAACATTATAGGTCAATAATATGTTCAAACAAATTTTGACATTTTCCCTACACACATGCTTCACTAAATGATTCATTATACACTATGACCATAATAGGCAAAAGGTATGAAGGCTACTCATGCATATAAATGAGGTCAAAACTTAATCAATCCCTACAACTAAATTCCACATACTCCCAGCAGCAGGATTTAAATTTACACACCTGTCCTGACCTGACAAACAGTGCTTAGATCTTGTCACATCTTGGACTGCAATCAGCCAAAAGTTAATATTTGACCTATGTAATATATATCTATGTGCACTTTGGAAATATACAGTTTCATATATATTGCTACGGCACTTAATTATAACCTACATACAAAAAATGCATTAATATCTTCCCATATTTTATCTAATATGTTTAATATAAACAATAAGTAAATAAAACTGTCTCGCATCACACGGCGTGTATGTGAAAAATGTTCCAAAAATAAATACATTTAAAAGCAACATGTTACTATATAAAACTTGGTTAAATTTGTGCATATGTTATTGTGATAACAATGCAAGATTTGTCTACACAGTAGATAAGACAGACAAGGGGTTTGTTAAACTGTGTAAATAAAGAGATACAATCTTGTTGATTCATGATGCTTTGAGGGGGAGTGATCATTATTTCTCTATTTAAAATGTCTGTTTTCCTTTCTTAACTTACATTCCATAACAAAAGGAATTGACCAAATTACCATGTGTTACTCTAACATATATGACCATTCAATCAACAACTGTTTATCAGAAATCTGGTGAAATCTTCTCCAGTCCGAATCTTACAAGTTCATGTTCAGTGATGCATTTTATTGACACACTTTAGTCCTCAATCAGTGTTTGATCATTGCTGCAGGTTAACTTATGGGTG